>JACXGJ010000698.1:0-110017 GCA_016801105.1 Esox niger
ACCGTAGTCCCATGTAGTTAGGCTGGTAGCACATGGTGTACTATAGACCGTAGTCCCATGTAGTTAGGCTGGTAGCACATGGTGTACTATAGACCGTAGTCCCATGTAGTTAGGCTGGTAGCACATGGTGTACTATAGACCGTAGTCCCATGTAGTTAGGCTGGTAGCACATGGTGTACTATAGACCGTAGTCCCATGTTGTTAGGCTGGTAGCACATGGTGTACTATAGACCGTAGTCCCATGTAGTTAGGCTGTTAGTACATGGTGTACTATAGACCGTAGTCCCATGTAGTTAGGCTGGTAGTACATTGTGTACTATAGACCGTAGTCCCATGTAGTTAGGCTGGTAGCACATGGTCCCTGCAACACCAGCGCTGTGAGTTTGGTTCCCACAAGGGGCTAGTATGAGGCTGTGTCAACTCCCAAACGTAAAATCGCTCTACATAGGAGCTTCTTCCAACTGACATGAATATGTAGGATCTGTGTAGGTAATAAGACGCTCTTTGGGACCCTGTGCCGAGTCTTTGGGACCCTGTGCCGAGTCTTTCTGAATGCCTCTCTGAAGGGCATGAAGGCCGTAGCACAGTGTTCGCATGGCGCATCAGAGCGCGCCTCACGCATTTCAACACCGCAGACCTCTGATCCATCGCTTGGAAAACAGCACGGTAGGAGAGCGCTTATTATCCCAGGAAAAGGGGGGAAGGGGTGTAATCTTCTGACCGGCGGTATACTTATGTTTGGATACTGCGATTGAAATCCCGCCGTGGAAAAACAAACCTCCTGAAAACAACTGAATCCATGCCCAACTACATGCACCCGCTTTCAAGAGGAAGTCAAAATTAAGCTTAACAGGAACACATTGCACATTAAATTGCAGAACACTACTGTGCCTGGTTTTATATAGTTACCTCAGGGGAATTTTCAATATAATTCAGGATTTGTTTATTCTATTTTTAACACTTGGCCTGCAGTATGGTTTAAGACACAGTTACTCAATAGGCACGTCTGCCCTTCTTACAGCAATCAAAATAATTTTACCTTTAGATGGATTTTGCGGATGGGAAGTCATTTTGTGATGACCAACGTGAACTCTATTTTCAGAGTATGTCAGTATTATTGCTGAAATGGTTGGAATCATACAGAAGATTTAGTAACTTCCATCTTTTTCCTTGATCCTCAAAATGTGATTAAACAGGCATTCCCAAGCCTTATGCAATTCGATGGACGGTTTCTACTGGCAGATTAGACTGCCTCACAATGGGAAAAAATCATTTATGGCAGAACGTCAGGTGGAAGTCAAGCAACTGACCTTGGGGGGGTGTAGTGGTTATGAAATAGTCAGGGACTGTTTCAGAGTTTGACTGACAGCCATTAAAAAAAACTAAAGTTTAAGAAGAGATGAATTCCATCCTCAACGAATAGAGAATTTAGACAGTAAAACTGAAAGCTTGTTGCTGTCTTACAGGTGAAAGGTCAGCATGTAGGGCTGCTACTGAGAACTGTTTCTGAAACACATCTTGACAGCTAAACACACACCTCAAAGTACAGAACTCCCAAAAAAAATAAAAATAATCACAAGCCTGACAATGTCAATGCACTGAGTTACACAGCTGAGAGAGAAAGAGAAATGTGCAGATAGAGTAGGAAACAGGCTGACAGAGAAAAATAACTGAGAAGTAAGCTATTTGATAAAAGTGAAAGACGGCAGGGGACAGAGAGAGCAAAAGGAAGCAAGAGAAACAGCACAGAATGAGATCAGAGATAAATCGTGAGAGAGGTGGTGTGTGACAATGTGTGTAAGATCAGAGAACAGGGGTGCAGGCTTAGACACCAGTTCTGACAAGTCCTGACACCACAGGCTGTCTCAGCGCTAACACGTCACGCACGCGTATTTGTGCACTGACATTTCTTAATATTTGTTTATCGATGATTTCATCAGCTCACCCTGAAGCACAAACCGACTTGACAAACCAGCTTGTTGAATGACAACAGAGCACGTGCATTCACACTCCTAAAAACCCAGGCTAGGTCTATAGCTTCTCACATGGACAACCCTGACACAAACCCAGGCTAAGTCAATAGCTTCTCACATGGACAACCCTGACACAAACCCAGGCTAGGTCAATAGCTTCACAGACAGACAACCCTAACAACACAAACCCAGGATTATTCTAAAGCGTCTCACACTGACAATAGGATCATGATATTGTGTGGCTCTGTTGTCTGACCTCCTTTTCAAGAGACTATTTTGGGCTGTTCTCTAACAGGCATTTGAAGTCTCCTCAGCCTAACAATGCTCTGGTCCAGTAGCCATCCCTCTCCAGCTCTGGGAGGTGTGTAACATGTAATGACTTGCTTTGCCACCCCCCCCCCAGTTAGGTGTTAGGGATTATAGTGTGTCAGGATAGGTGTGTGTGTGTTTGTGTGTGTGTGTCACACTGAAACCGGTTTGGAGACAGCCATGCATGACTTGCCATCGGGTGGCATGTCAGCTTCAGGGTGATTACTGGACGGGGACCAGAACTTGCCCTGGGCCCGAGCAGCTGAGCCAACACACGTAAAACATCTACCACAGACTGAACAGACAGAAAAGCTGCACAAGATATATCAAAAGTTAACACAATTAAACGCCTCGCTAAATCAGTGTTAGAATGTGATAACTGAGTACCGTGGCTTAGCTTAGTTTAGATGTATGCGGTCTAAGGCAGCTTAAAAAGAAACAGAGTCTGAAAGGGCCAATTTTACAAAGGTCACACAGGAACGACCTCTGGCTTTTCCGTCTTCATGTAGCCGTCTCAACTAACCAAGGCAGAGACCTTAGAGGACGGCGCAGCTCGTATCCTCAGAGCACACTGATCTCCGCAGTTATAGAAAACAAGTGCAATGTTTACCGTCCCCATTATCGACCAGGACAAACACTCACATTCCAGCCCACTGAAGGAGGCAAATAGAGTCAATTCAAACACTACTTCTCCCGGGCCTTAGATCATAGATAACGGGATGGCAGACCAGGGCGCAAGGCACCATGTTGCAGTACTGAAGGGGTTTGCCTCACTCCGGGTTCCATCTGTTGACGAGTGGCCGGGAGTCCCATGGTGCAGTGTGCGTTCATTGACTCCTCGCTCTCCAGACACGCAGTAGCAACGTTTCTGACGTTCGGCAGGGAGTGTTACCTACGACAACGCGTGTCACCACACTGACGAGGCCAAAAGTTGTTTGGCTCCTCGTTACCAGTCTGGGATTAGTGATTCAATCTTCTGCTTGAATGCAAAGTCTACAGCTCAAACCAAGGAACCAAGCGACAGCTCTGCTCATAGCTTTTGAAGGCATAATACGACAGGTCCCAATCTTCAGTTAGTACAACGGATATGATTCCATTACAAAAAGAAAAAAACGGCAGAACATGACGCTATAAACACTGACAATTTTGTCTCTCCAAAGTTGTACAGTGTAGAAGCTCTAATCGCATTCATTTTGCTGGTATGAAGCTTGTCAATAAATAGCCCACAATAGAGAACCGTGGCTTGAAATAAAAATGCCTGCTATTACATAAAACCACTAATGGTATAGTTGAAGACTACAATCGGACTTGTGGCAATAGTTCAAAGGGCAAAACAAAATAAATGGTTAACATTGTCAAATTATTACATTTAATCAATAAAATCGGATCATGAGTTTGAACCGGTCCAAGTGAAGGTCATTCAATCACACACATACAGTATTTAACGGTCATGTAGGCTACCCAACGGACCACAGCAAACAATCCGAGGCTAGGTTCCTTTTAACCGTGAGGTTAGACACTTAAACGGATGGACGTCACCAGCCTCTAACTTTTCACTTCATTACGTTCCCAAAGACATAAGGCTTAGGTACTAAATCTGTACTGGTCATGCAAAAAAATACCTCTACCTATCCAAAGCCGCCAGTTTCATTGGTAATGAACACCAGCTGCAAAGGTGAAGCATAACTGATACCGGAGTCTTTTTCCTTATCTGACCAACTGTACATGATCATGCAAATACTCCTTGAGTAACACTCCATAATAAGAGTCCTTACAATAAGTAAATTCAATTAGATAAGGTGGTATAGTATAATCAGGGGAATAACTGGTAGAACAGACACCATTCTGACTACAGTACAGCAAAGAGTTTGTCCTTTTATACCCCTTGGCGCCACAAAAACCTGCAAGCATCTGAAACAGCCCATTGATCAAAAATCTCATTCACTTCTCTGCTACTGTATTGAGCATGGGTAGTAAAAAAAGAAAAATCATAAAAAGGTATGCATTTCCCTTTAGTCTCACAGTATGACAACAGAGACGGTTCTTTTCAGAGAAAGACTGTGAAACTTAATCTACTGCATGACTGGGAGAAGAGACGAAAGAGCCAGAAGACCTGGCTCTCCTAACTTGGCCCTTACAGCTCACACATTGAGGTAAATACCAACAAGCCAACACGGTCCAAGTTTGGCAATAATACCTATATTACTAACTTCAGACATTGATGCCAAAAGGCCTCATTCAAAGTGTATCAATGAGGAATAGGTTGTGTAGCGTTTCTCTAGCGCAAGTCAACACGTCTCCCAACATCTCAAGTTAAACAGTGCCACAGTTCCACGAACCATTCTCTACAGTGACAATGACAACGGTCGCAAAGAAAAAGAAAGGAGATTTAACATTACTATAGACCCCGCGTGTCCTAAACAGCTGGCACCTTGGTGAACCCAGGATAGACCAGACATACAAAGAAGCATACAGGTTTGAGGTTCTGTTACAACACCACCCAGGAAAATAATAATGACTTGGTCAATGTCAAGTGCAGGGACTGTTAAACGGTGGTGTGCCTTTGTACTGTGGTGTGGCAGAGAGGAATTCCCCTCCCACTGACTGGTCGACCATCACACGGGAGGGAGAGATAGACACTATCACTCCCTTCACCCTGATGTTTCTCTATATTTCGTTCTCCGCTTTCATCTGCCCCTCCATCTTGTCAGCACCACGCTCGCTCTTTTCCGAGCAGTACCGCAGAGATAACATTTCAACTGCCCTAACTTATGTGGCTATAACAAAAAGGTTGTAGCCATCTTTTAATATTCTCTCCCCACTCAACCCAATCCTGCCACAACGCCAATCTCGCACACTCGAATTTCACACATGCAATGACCTACTGACAAATGTTTCAGCAGACTCCTACAAATCAATAATTTGAAAATAATTGACCAAATGTAACACATTTGATGGAAGAGCAGGGTCTTTTAAATGTCACCCACACACCCACCCACCCACAGGCATCAGTCTATGGCAAACACAGGTTTCACGGCATAACAAACAGCGGGATGTCTTTGATACCAGACTTTGAAAAATACCTGTTTCGGTTTTCTTCCGAAAAGACAGAAATCAAGGACTACCGACCCTGAAACCGGCCAACGAGGAACACTTGTTCAGTGATTTCCAATGTGAAACCCACTATGTGCAATAACGAATAATCAAAAGGTCCAAATGAGACACTGCTACACCCTGGGGTTAGCACGAGGCTTAAGTTGACACGGCACAGGGATGCTGCCTAGCTGTAACTCACAACAAACCTTAGTGACACCAGAGGTGGAGGGCTAGGATATTTAAAAAAAAAAAAACATTCCTGTAGGCCCGTTGGGGGCCTAGAGTTGAGACACTCCCACGCGCACCCCACAGCGTTCCACCACATCCATGAGTGTCTCTGGGTGTGCTAGCTAAGCAGATCTGTGTGCAGTTGGTTTTCTATGGGTCACGCTAATGCCCTGGGCTTCTGTCATCTGCTATCGCTCGCTCTCTGCTGCGCTCCTCCAGAAGCATGCACGGTTCAAACATTGAAATACGTCCGGGTGTTAGCTATGTGGTTGCGAGTTACAGATGCTTTGTGTTTGGAGCGCGTGTTTGCACGTGTGTGTATACATGCCAGAGCACTGTGGTTTCGTGTTGGAACTGTGTGCGCACGCTTGTGTAGATAGTAGTGTTTTGTGAGAGTGTGTCACAAATACTGTGCTTATACTTTCCTGATACAGAACGGAGGATACAAGAAGCGCCTTCAACCAAGACAGTAAGTTCCCTCAGAGTGGCTAATGAAGACACCCGGTCTGTGATATCATGCTCAGGGGACAAACAGCTGCCCTGCTACTTCTACTGAGCACATACGGATCCACACTAATGTACATTAACATTGTGTATGTGTGCGTGCGTGCGTGCGTGCGTGCGAGCAAAGAAGCGAGCCATAATAACCATGCTCCATTAGCCTCAAAGAGAAGAAAAGCCAGACCGATTTGTTCCGTCATCCCCAAACGCATTAACTAGGTTACGATAAGCTAGATTTACGTGTCCCTTTGAGGTATTTATACATTACACCCTCGTGATTTAAACACTCCACTAAGTGTTATCATGCCTTATGAACACACCCTATATAGAAATGTGACTTTTTGGAAATAAGACATTGATATAGAGACGCTAAACATTCTCTTTCACAACATTTCTCTTCCCAGGGAAGGCCCTATTCTGACTTGGCACTCTTACTGGGTCAGGTTCACCGCTTAGCTCGTCCTTAAATGGGTGCAAATGTAAACCTCACCCAACAGGGGTACAGTATGTATCAATCTCACGCTACAGCATTACCCGGGCAGAGGTGTGGCCTGACGGTTAGTGGTTAAGAGAACACGCACCATCTGGTCAATAGTTTACAGAGGTCAAACAACTCAAGTCAACAGTCAGGGCCGTCTCTTGCCAGCACACAAGGACCACATTTTTAGCATGAGTTGGCACCAGCCATAAAGAAGGATAGAGGACGCTACCCTGAATTAATTCAACTTTAGCTGCCATTTTAATGTAGTCAAGCGGCATGGACTGGTTGTACTTAATGTTGCGTTCGAGCAGTTGCTAGGCTCACTGAGACAAAACTGTTTATCTCATTCCAAACTCCTTTGATTTGTACAGTGAACAAGTTAAATGTCTCAAATTTCAGAATTCCTGCTTTTGTTCAGACAGTTGGAGGTAGTGTTGAGTTTCTAAGCTAATTCCCAATTATCTCCCGTTCACTCGTCTCAGGGCTGCCCTCTGTAACAACCCAGAATGCACTATACCGACTCCTGAGACAGATGGATTACACAACCAGTGGCCATTTATACAATTACAATGACATTTCCAAGGGGGACAACAAATATCATCCTTCTTGAAGAGTCGACTCTAACCAGGTCAAGACACGATGCTACGCTGAAGGCCACACTCACTTGACTACACCAAAACGGCAGCTGGTTTCGAAAGAGTTGCAAACTTAAACAGCCTTTTGGCCACTAGAGGCATCTAACCTTCTCAATGGCACTCTCAAATAGGTGTTAACCCAAAGACATTAACATGTTTTGTAGACCGATTATTTTTTTACTATTAAACAAAAGCGAATACATGTACATGTAGAATGCTGTTGCCTTGGGGTAGACGCGTAGCCTACCTGTTGGCTCCAACGTGGCCACTCGATGCTGTATGGTTGCAAATAAATAATTAAAAACGAAACCAAGAAAAACACAGACGTGGTAAACAAGTGTTGAAGAATTTAAATAAAGAACAATACCGGAGTGGAAACAATCCTTCGCCGCTCTACTTCGGAATAATAAAAAAGGTTAAAAAAAGCCTCACTGAAAATAAAGAGGGGGACAGAACACCTGAGTGTTGTAAGGCAAAACTCGTCACATCAGTGCAGCATACATTCAAAACAAGGTAGACTTAATACAAAAAAAAACTTTTTCAAAGGGAAAAGGGAGTTGCCCAAAATTCCTTTAAGAGAAATAAAGTTGTCTCTCCCTACTTCCTAAACTGAGTCCGAGCGTGTCACAGCAGCTCGCCAGCTGAGACTGTTTCGTTTTACCTGACTGGTTGGTGTTCGCGTTTTGCTGAGTGGCCAGCCCTCTTTTCACAGAGCAGCACATCCCCCAGTCATGGCTCAATTCAATCAAACTCGCACTGCAGGATTTCCACAGTAGCACTTTTTCCCATTGACTAATAAAATCACGGACTACTACTGTATGAAAGCCTACCTATTACGTTGCCCTATAAGTGTGATCATGGGATGTTTATTGTAAATCAAGGCGATGCAAACATTAATAGGAAAAGCCTGCCACATGATCTGCGGTCCTCAGAAACGGTTAACGCTATGAAAAATCGTATGACATCAGGTAAGTACTGTGAACATGGAACAATTGGGGGAAAAATACATTTAACGTTTTTAATGTATTTGTACGTGGTCCATTTTCGCAATCTACAAAAAGTGTCAATTTAAACACCATGTGCCTTGTCTTTCTAGCCGTGTTTTTTAACAAAGGTGCTTTCTAGTTCGTGCCTAATATATATTTTATAAGAATGAATTATAGCACCTGTAATTGCATTCACTGTGCGTATCAATTACAATTACAATATAATTGGAATGGAATCTAGGCCGTGCCCCCAGAGCAACAGTTACAACGTTAATGTCTGGAGATGTTGGCACCCCTGTGCATTTCAGCTGGCATGGATCTTTCACTGCTCTACATTCCCGATCTTATTAATTTGTTATGTTCAAACTAGCATTTTAAACAGATATATTCTTGGATGTAGTCCATAAGATGAACCCCCCCCACACACACACACACGCACACACACACACACACACACACACACTCCTTTTGTAGCTTTTAGGGAGGGTTTTGATTCCTGGAACAAGAAACTGAAGGAGTTTTTCCACACCGACTAAATACAGAAGACAATCTCATCACAGTGCGGCAGTGACAGGGTCCACAGCATTTCACCTCCATTCAATTCATAAAGTCAACAAAAATGCATTCAGAAATGAGTTCGATTTAATACTACGGCTACATTTAGAAGAACTAAAATGTGCGTGTTTTTCCATTTTACAAGGGTACCTCAATTAAATGTTAGATTTGTCTCATATTTCAGTGTAACATCGGTATGTCAAGGACTACTGATAATTTTTCATAGCAATTTTTCCTGGTATTTATCAAGTGGGCAACATTTCTGAAGAGCACTGTGCTTTGTATATACACACAGACAAATCCATTGCTGCGCATCGGATGAGGTGATGACAGGAGCTCAGACAAATTTGTTTTTAGGGGAATAAAGGTGATGGCATGAAAGTCTGAAAATCTTTTGCGGTGTGTTCCAGCCAATGGAGATAAAGAATAGAAAGGAAGGATGTCGACAAGGATGTGACCACTGTGAAGGATCTACCAGAATGCAGCTTCCTTTTGGGATGACAGATGTTGAAAAGCAAGCAGAGGTGGGGGGGGGGGGTGATTTGCCTGAAAGGCATCCGTGAGTCAGGCTTTGTGTGTGCAGCAGGGCCAATTTAACCAGGGTGTAAATGTAACAATGATGAGTGTTGAACAGGACACTGGTGACAAGGGACACTGGTGACAAGGCGAATGGCGTCGGGTAGACAGTGTCTAACTTATTGAGGTTTACTCTTAGATTCCGATCTGTAGTTTTGCTGAAGTACACCCATGGCCAGCTCTGAAGCCTGACTGTACAGCAAAACGTTGGGTTAACTGTTTGTATACCAGGCATTAAAAAACTTTAAATATGGCAGGGCAGAATGGAAATCAGCCCATAACAGTTTGGGTTTAGCTTGTCGCCCCCTTTGAAGGGAGACATGGCAACCGTAGCTTTCCAATCTTGGGGGATTTCAGAAATTCGTAGTGAGAGGTTGAACGGGCAGGCAATAGGGTCTGCAATAGAAAAGGCAGACAGACAGCTTGAGATGAAAAACAATAGACAGCTTCAGTTAAGCAAGGCAGGTAGACAGTTTCAGCTAAAAGAAGGCAGACATCTTCATAAAGAGAGGTTCCTGATGATCCAGGTAAAGAGTGTGATGTCACCAGGTTAAGAGGATATTGCCACCTGGTTAAGAGGATGGTGTCACCTGGTTAAGAGGATGGTGTCACCAGGTCGAGAGGGTGGTGTCACCAGGTTAAGAGGATATTGTCACCAGGTTAAGAGGGTGGTGTCACCAGGTTAAGAGGATATTGTCACCAGGTTAAGAGGGTGGTGTCACCAGGTTAAGAGGGTGGTGTCACCAGGTTAAGAGGGTGGTGTCACCAGGTTAAGAGGATATTATCACCAGGTTAAGAGGGTGGTGTCACCAGGTTAAGAGGGTGGTGTCACCAGGTTAAGAGGATATTATCACCAGGTTAAGAGGCTGAGGGCGGATAGGCTATAGGGTGATGTTGCAGAGATTTTTTTTTTTACAGTACCAGAGAATTTTTATAGTTTAAAGCAATTTTTTGACATAAATGTTTTCACTGTGTTTTTACAGACATTACTGTATGATTTGTGTTATGCTTTCTTATTATTATGACAAAGAGGTTTGGGACACCGCATTGTGGAATCCTGCTGGACAAAGACTAAAAGAGCAAATGGTCCACAACCAATCTGTCAGTAGAATTCTGGTATGAACAGTTCAACATGTCTGATATTTTCTATGACATGTAGTAAGTATTAAAACACAGAGTTTGCAGATTATAGCTCTTTGATTCAAGCTCTTTTCTACACTTCATTACCGTGTTTGTCCAGTCCGGAGTTTGGTTTACAAATGTAGTCTAAAAAACTGGTAAAAGTTGTCATGGCGATAACCCAAATGAAATCCCTCTTATGTGTATCCATGAGGTAAAACACTATATGTTGCTATGTAGGTTCTTCAGTCACGAGGTCCTCAACGTGGAACGTGGGGTAAGGGAACGGACGCCAGGATTCCAGCTTCGAAAACCTGAATGCCGACCGGTTAAAAGCTGCTGTACGTTATATATCCCGCGGGGACGGAAAAACATTTCTTTTGCCGTTGTAATTGCATTGGCAGCCGGTTACGGATAGCAATGGTGAACCTCAGGGGTTTGTGGTGTATTGCCAATATACCACGGCTAAGGGCAATATACAGTGTTCCATTGTGCCAATGAATAGTTCTTAGCCAAGGTGTCTTTGCGGTGTAGCACACCCCCACTTGCGCTATTGCTTAAGCGCACTATGAAATGGCGCAATTAGCACAACACGGTTCAGGGAAATGACGGTGTGTAGGATAGCATTCTACAGCAAGCCACTAGATTCTATAGCAATCACCGCATAATCAAGGGTTAGCCACATTTTTTGCAGTGCACTGTATAATCCTGGTATTTTCTCGTGTGGGATGGTAAGAGTGTAAACGAGCTGGAGTGTGAATTAGTGTGCCAGCATTGTAGTACAGATAGGCAGTTTAACAGTGTGTCAGATGGCCTCGGGGTAGAAGCTATTCCTCAGTCTTGCTGTCCTGGTAATGATCGTGTGTGTGTGTGTGTGTGTGTGCTTGCGTACTTGTCTCTATGCTTTCATGCACAAGACAGAGAGAGGATGTTTATCACTGTGTTCACTCGCTACTCTAGTCGCCGCAGTACGGATGACGTTGCATGCTAGCTTTGTCCTTGTGCTCCACATTGACTATTCACTTTTTGACTTTGTCTATTACTTTATGTTAATCTGCTTGACACGGCATCTGTGCCTGAGATCATGTATTATCACATATTATAGTGATGGCTCAGACAGGTAGAGAGTGTTCACCTCAAATCTTTCCATCGTCTGTTGGAAAGACGCACTTATGCGGAGTAAATATGATTCGTGTTCTGTCCTTTGAGGGTCACCCCGTGTGGGTCCACGGTGATGGTGTCTACCGGTTCTGTTTTGGCCAGGTGGTGTACTGTTCAAACCTCTTCTCTTACAGCTCATTCTGCTCCCTGCAAAGTCCTTTTTGTCTATAATTTGTGTTAGTGTCTATGTATATGTGTGCGTGCGCGCGCGCGCGTCTCATTGAATGTCACGCCCTACCACGGGAATGGGATATCGTGTTTCCATGGGAACTATAGAACTATATGAATCCATGTGTCTAGTTGATGCTTTTAACAATCAGTCAGTCGCTCTTCTGTGGGTCAGCCGACCTTTACAGTAGATCTTATGTGTAACTGTCTCTTAGCTGGGTCACTTTGTTGCACACAGCCTGTTGAGGGTAACGTCACTTACCCTCTGCACGTCTAATCTGTCCAACAGGTGCACCTAAACGGGTCGTCCTCCTCCACCGACCGGGGGGGGCTTGTCCAGACAGGATGAGCACAGGTGGGAGTCTCCTTTGACCTGCCACTCAAACGTGAGCCGTTCAATTAACCCGTCGGTGGCGAGAGTCAATAAATCAACGACCAGCGATTAAATGTGAGCGGCAACGCAACGGACCATCGGTTGAGCGTCGTTCGTTACAATCGGAAGGAACCGCTAAGCGGCGCGTATCCTGCGCCTTCAGACGCGTCACATGGCGACGGGTGAGACGTACCTCTCAGCCCTGCTTGTCGGCGCTTGTGACACCGCGTCGTTTCGTGCGGCGCGAACGGTGGAGGCGTTTGGGGCTGGGCGGTCACGTTCGCAAGCGGGAGTTGGTCACGGGTGGACGCTTGAACGGGGTGATGTGGTACCTAGTGAGAAAGCTGCCTGATGTCCTTTACACACAGGGGCTATATTGGTCCCAACACCGGTGATAAGAAGCCTGCATGAATTCACACATCGTGCAATACAGCGGAGGGGTGAGAGGTACGAGCACACACACACACACACACACACACCTGAGGAAGTTGGGGCCTGGCACCTGAGGGCCTCTGACCCACATATAGCTCAGTGGGCCTGTGTGTGTGCGAGTGTGTGTGTGTGTGTTTGACGCGTACCCGCTCTTCGTTTGGTGATGCATCATTAACCCCGACAACCTGTGCCCACGCTTTCACACACACACACACACACACTCAGCCGTAGGCTCAGCTTTCTCATGTATGAAAGTGCTTTCCTGGGGTTGAGCTCTATATGCTGCCAGCGCCTACGATTGAGCCGCACTTATTCCTATACTCAGACACACGTACACTCGTCTCTCCTCTCTTTCTCTACATTTATCGCGACCTCTCCCTCTGTTCCTCTCTCCCCCCGTTCTCTCCTGCTGTCTCACACTCACATCCCCTTTCTCCTCGCTGCTTCAACTCTCTCTCTCTCTCTCTCTCTCTCTCTCTCTCTCTCTTGCTCTGACTCTACTGCACTTTCTCTATCTCCCTATCAAAGCTCTCCAGCCGAACACATTCATTAAATAGCTTTGTCCGTCCGTATACAAGATTAGCTGATTAGCATAGTGGCCGCATGTTGCTGTGTTGCCTGGGCTTTGCTGCGAGTCCCTAACACACAGCGACGCACACGCTTTCACACAAACACACACTCTGTGGACACACACTTGCATCTCTTTCTTTCTCACACACGGACACAAACTGCTGGGTTGTGTCACTGTAGCGCTGGCTCGCCGGTGAAGCGGCAGTGGAAATGCGGGCGGTCTGCTTCGTCTGAGGACTCGGAGCGGAGAGCCTCGGAGAGGAGACGAAGAGGAGACGGGGAGGCGACGGGGACTCAGAATGGGAGCCCGCCGTGGGCTGTGAAAACACTTATTTTTCAAAGACAGAGGCAATGGCCACTGTCTAGCAACATACCATTCACACTTCTCGGCGCAGATTTTGTGGTAAGACCGGCTTCTTTTTTACATGATTTATTTATTTTTGCTTGAAAAAGAATAGTTTAGGTTGGGGTCTGGGGGGGGGGGGGTTCAGTCCCACACTTGCTTTTTAAATCTATTTTAACGTGTGTGAGTGTGTGTGTGTGTGTGTGTGTGAGTGCGTGTGAGAGAATGCCAGGAGAATTACTTTCTCCGTGACCCACATTGATAAATCTGCAGTGCAGAGTATGGGCCCATTTTTGTCAGAGCGTAATGATTTAATAATAATGAAATATTATTTGTACACAGGAACTGTTGAATTAAAAAATAATTTGAATGTTAATTCATTTCTGGGAATGCTTGGGGACAGATTTCCTATATTAAACTTTTTTGTTGATTTTTCGTGAGTCAACATTAAATTATCCTGCTGTGTTGCGCCCTGACTGACCTACCATTCACGACACTACATTGCACTGAATTAAATTAAATTCAAACAATCCAACTTCATGCACTGAATAGGGAATTATGTGCAAATCTGTTGATGTTCATCTACTTTGTTGGCCTTTCCCAATCTTAAACTCTACCTTAACCCTTCATAATGAATTCCTAACCTAAACCCTTATACCTGACCCAACCCTTATATCATGATCCTGACTCCTAACCTGGTATCATCGCTGCCCTGGTGCCGTGTTAACCATCTTACGCTCCACTTCACCCATAGACATTTGCTTTCACTGAAATGAGTGATGTCTTTCTGCCCCGGACAAGCATCATAATTTTATGTGAGACTCTGAGACGTTGTTGAACACACACTCACACAGGCAGCCTCAATCTGCTGGATTGAAGGGAAGTAACCTACCAGTCATGTCTGGTGGAGTGTGTGTGTGTGTGTGTGTGTGTGTTGGGAGTGTGTAGTTGTGTGTGTGTGGTTGAGAGCAGAGATGCGGGTGGGTGTGTGTAGACATGAATGGGTGGAGGAGATTAGAGGTACGTGGGAGCGTGGGAGGGTTTAGGGGTGTCATGACAATGACTAACTGGTTGAAGACAACAAGATCCAGCTTGTTCACGGACAATAACGTGTATCGACAGAGACACAGGCAAATGATCCCTGAAGAGATATAGACTGAAAAAAAAGAGAAAGCGAGAAGGATAGAGAGACAGTCCAGAGTCTATTATGAGTGGATTAACATGTGGATGGTTGCTTAAAATGTCAATATGTGACAACACGTGGAATGTCTGTGAGTCTTCCTGGCCGCTTCACTGTCAGGGAACATAATGTTCTTGTTTGTGCTTGTATAGACCCACTGGAGGGGACGGCCCTGAAAGTAAAGTTGTGTGTAAAGATCATCTCTAGAGAGCGGACATATGGAGTGGGAGTGGGGTGATGAAAATTATTTAAATATAAAAATAGTATTACACTGACAAGTTAGTCCTTCAGCTGTCACCGTTATCCAGAGAGACTGGCAGTCGTAAGTGGAAACATTTCCAACCTGGTCCCCCGTGGAAATCAAACCCACCAACTATGGTGTTGCAAGCGCTACCATGTATCTACTGAGATACTGTAGTGAATTAACTTTCTTAAGATCAATGCACTGTAATTCAGTCAGCTGGGTGTAGAGGGAGGAGGGAGGAGTCAGCTGTGTGTAGAGGAGGAAGGAGGGAGGAGTCAGCAGGGTGTAGAGGAGGAAGGAGGGAGGAGTCAGCTGGGTGTAGAGGAGTAGGTGAAAACCTTCATGAACGTTGTATAGTGGATTGAAAGGAGGAGGTGAAAAACCTTCATGAACGTTGGATAGTGGAGTCAAAGGAGGTGGTGAAAACCTTCATGAACGGTGGATAGCGGAAGGAAAGGAGGAGGTGAAAAACCTTCATGAACGGTGGAGAGTGGAGGGAAAGGAGGAAGTGGAAAACCTTCATGAACGGTGGATAGTGGAGTGAAAGAAGGAGGTGAAAAACCTTAATAAACAGTGGAGAGTGGAGTGAAAGGAGGAGGTGGAAAACCTTCATGAACGTTGGATAGTGGAGTGAAAGGGGGAGGTGAAAAACCTTCATGAACGGTGGATAGCGGAAGGAAAGGAGGAGGTGGAAAACCTTCATGAACGGTGGATAGTGGATTGAAAGGAGGAGGTGGAAAACCTTCATGAACGGTGGATAGTGGATTGAAAGGAGGAGGTGAAAACCTTAATGAACGGTGAATAGTGGAGTGAAAGGAGGAGGTGGAAAACCTTCATGAACGTTGTATAGTGGAGTGAAAGGAGAAGGTGAAAACCTTCATGAACGTTGTAAAGTGGATTGAAAGGAGGAGGTGAAAAACCTTCATGAACGTTGGATAGTGGAGTCAAAGGAGGAGGTGAAAACCTTCATGAACGGTGGATAGCGGAAGGAAAGGAGGAGATGGAAAATCATCAACGGTGGATTGTGGAGTGAAAAGAGGTGGAAAACCTTCATGAAGGGTGGATAGTGGAGTGAAAAGAGGAGGTGGAAAACCTTCATGAACGGTGGATAGTGGAGTGAAAGGAGGAGGTGGAAAACCTTCATGAACGTTGGATAGTGGAGTCAAAGGAGGTGGTGAAAACCTTCATGAACGGTGGATTGCGGAAGGAAAGGAGGAGATGGAAAATCATCAACGGTGGATTGTGGAGTGAAAAGAGGAGGTGGAAAACCTTCATGAAGGGTGGATAGTGGAGTGAAAAGAGGAGGTGGAAAACCTTCATGAACGTTGGATAGTGGAGTGAAAGGAGGATGTGGAAAACCTTCATGAACGGTGGATAGTGGAGTGAAAGGAGGATGTGGAAAACCTTCATGAACGGTGGATAGTGGAGGACTCTGGTTGAGATTTTTGGAGGCGGGGAGAAACAGTTCCCCTGGATACTCAATATGCAAGCGCCATGGTCTTTCATTAGGTGTGGGCTTGAGAATGGAAGCCAAAGTAGTGTGCAAAGGAGCAGGGTGACATGGGAAAGCTATGGAAGGTTGAACACCAGATGGGCTGCAGTGTTCAGGATATGTTGTAGGGGTTTGTTGGCACAAGCGGTAAGCCTAGCCAACAGAGAGTTGGAGTTGTCCAGATGGGATATGACGAGTGCCCAAGGGTGTAGGAGTGAGTATTGGGACAATACATTTGTTTACCTCCATATAGTGTGGAGGTGCATTTTCCCCCTGTCCCCTCCTACCCCCCTGCCCTTGTGAGCGTCTGAATAAGGACGTGCGTGAGGAAAGGTTTTCCACCGACATTGTATCACTGATCTCTGCAATTTGTCAGTGCTAAACCCGAATTTCTGTTAAGTTCATTAAAAAAATTGGTTTAAGTAATTTATCGATAAATGATATCATTTATTGTAAAACACTTACTTCATATTGCTTATTGTACTGCCATCAACCAGTATCTCTATCCTGCAGTTAAACTAATGCAGGATACAAGGGGACTAAACTGTCAATAACAATCTGAACTACATTCAACCTCCACATAAACTTTGCGCTTCAATTTACTCTGACTATTTGAACTTTCAGACATTTCTTGAACACAAGGAATTGACGTCTTTGATTTATTCTACCTTGCAGACATTAGAAGAGGACAAAACTTCAAAGCTTGTGAAAAACACACAGGAATTTCATTTGCAGATAAATCAAATGATTGGGATGAATATATAGGGATTTGTTGATGTCTTCATCGGGTGGCTAGAAACATTTTCACTGGGTAATCTATGACTGATCATTAACCCCTCTCATGATGTGAAAACAACAAACCTGCAGGGGGTGGCAACTTGGGTAGAACCTTCTAGCCCTTCGCCCGTTTGCACCTCATTACAGCAGATCTGCTCTAACCTTCCCAACTATGGGTAAATAACCTTTATGTTATTTACACTGAGTGTAATACCTTTTAATGTCTTAAAACTGATATGTAACCCCTTAAATTCCTTTACCAACAATGAACTAAACAAACCCAGACGTTCAGTCTACAGTGCAAGATAAATGGGGTGTCTCCACAGTAGAGCGAGGTGAGAGAGAAAGAGGGAGAAAGTGAGGGAGAATGAGAGAGAGGGGGACTGAAAGAGAGAGAAAAATGTGAGGAAAAAATAAACAGACAGAAAGTGAGAAAAAAGAAAGAATGATTGTGGAATATCACTCACCTGCTATAATGGCTGGGTTCGTCTGGCCACCCTCTGGTTTGACCCACAGTTCAACACTAAACTTGGCCCGGGGAAGCTCAATGCCAGCTGCAGGATTTACCCTCAGTTGTTTCTTTTGTCCATTAAAGTACAAAGCAGACATCCACTTAGGGATGTCTGGGATCTGGGCACCCCACAACGTGCTGGCGGGGCCGTGGCTTGGTGGTCCCTCCTGCTCCCCGGAGAAGTCCTCAGCTGAATAGTCACTGTGCTGCTGAAACTTCGAGAATATCCCCCAGGAGTTTATTACACCCTCAGGGAAAGCTGGCCAACTGTCTTCACCATGGGAGACGGCCGAGCTACTGCGGACCTTTCTGTGGAAGTTGGAACTGTCAGTCAAATCTCTCTTCTGCTTCCCAAGCAGCCGCTGCTTGTGTGGGCCTTTAGAGCGCCCACCACCAACCTCTGGTTTGTCACTGTCATGGTTTGATTCCACTGTCTCTTCAGCCGGACTGGGAGTTTTTTTACTGGAGTCGGAGGGAGAACTAACCATCCCCATATTCCTAACATGTCCCTGCTCCTTGTCTTTGCGTGAAACTGCCTCCGCGTTGCCCTGACTAAACTTCTTCTGACTATCGTCCCGATAAGAGATAGCATGCAGTCCTGGATGAGAGTTTGCGTCCGAATTGCACCCACCTGAACAGGAGGACTCCACAAAGGGAGTTCTATGATAACCACCTCTATGCCTGGATGTGTATCTCCTCGGGTGAGCCACTGGAGGGAGGTGTAGAGCTGATGCTGAGTACGTTGGTTGCCTCCGCTGTCTGGTGGACCAGCACTGTTCACTGGCTAAGTGAGCCAGTTCATTGTCAGCTCTCTGAGCCATTGTGCGCTTGTACCTTCGTATATGATCCGATTGAGCAGGGTTTAGCAGCCATGTGTTGATCATAATGAGGACAACAGCCAGTAGTCTGAGACACAACATTTTAGAGCAAAGATTTTCAATTCTTGTTTTGAAATGTTTTCAGTTCTCTAAGTCCTCCTTCTATGATATAACGTTGAATGCACAAGCAGCAAGATCAGATGTGATTAATTCGCATTTCTGCCATTAAATAAACTAGTGATGACAAAATATCTGTATTTCTGAAAAATAGTATTCAGGTACAACACATCCCGTGGATTCAAACTTCTATTGTTTGCTCAAGCAATTATCTATTTTTATTTGGGCAGGTCTATTTAGTGCAATGCCTTCAATGCCCTTTAAGCATTTACTTAAATACTTCAAGGATTTGCTTACGTGTTTACAAGGCAGGTTAGTCGCGCCTATTTTCATCAGATGCCAGATTTCCTTCAATACTTCAAAAAGCAGCTGAAAACCGTCAGTGCACTCAAATGGGGATCTGTAGCAGTAGGCCTATGTTACATTGTCTGAGCGCAATATTTTTAGGCTACTGCATATTGAGGTTCATCGTAGCCTATATTGGTTTATAAATGCTTCAGGCTATTTCGCCAGTGAAAAGAAAACTACAACTTGCCTCTCATCTCCTGCGCGCATCACGTTAACTCGCCTTTGAAATCTGCAGCACTGTAAATGGGCCATGCCTATTAGTGACGATCAGAACAACCTGCCATGATACCGCCCGTTGGAGTACAATGGGTGAACGTACTGTCTTTAGACTACTCATTTGCGGCATCCGTTTAGAATTAGGAATTAATTTGTGCAATATGTTTACTATAAGCCGGTCTGCTTGTCCATATAATTCAGTGGGAAGACTTTTGCCCCTGGTGGGATTTCTTTTTCCTCTTTTCAATATAGGTCCATTCAAGTGGTGCTTTCAGTTTTTTTTGTATAATTTCCGCGGAAAGTAGAGGTTAGGCTATTTCAGGTTTGGGCATCAATCTCCCTCTAGTGCGCTTTTTTCGATAGTGCCCGCGTTGTTATTTCCCTAAAATGTACCACGCGAGAGGGATAGAGAAGTGTCCAAAACTATTCACTGAAGTTTTAAAACCAATATTTTGGGCTATACTGTAATGTCACATTAATTAAAGGTAAATATATATTGAAAGATGAAGCTCAGGTGCAACAACATTATGCAGTCAAGGCTACACAATGGCACACATAACAAACCTAATTATAACTATTTCCCATAGTTTATATGTGCTATTTATTTTCTCTGAATTTAGTTACAAAGTAACAGTGCAAGGTATAACAAGAGATGAGAGCAAATCAATGGGAATCATACTACATTCTGGTCCTGCTGAGAAAAAAATAGTTCATTAAATCACCTTCAAGCACGCGTAAAGTCCTTTTATATCCCCAATTGTAATTTTGCATATAGTTTCTGCGCAGATGAACCGACAAACTCGCCCTCCTCCATTGCCTATTCAGAAGATCAAACCAACGCGCTGAAACGTTTTATCTGTTACTCTGACTGACATCACTAACCCTGCCCCTAAACATTACTAAGGAAAGGAAACCTCTCTCTATCCAGGGAACACTGCATCGTTGACGTCGAGTTCTGTGCACTGCCGTCCTAGCATTCTTTCAGGCACTATAATGAATAGGCTGGTGCCCTACAGCAGCCACTAAACATTGATTCTGGCTGAGACTAACCCTTACAGAAAATATTTCCGTTTTGAAAGTGCAGAAAAAATGCAGTACCTGCACTGTGATATTTTGTAAGCAGTGATAGCAGAAAAAACTACTGTCACACTACATTCTAACTGCAGTTTCCTTGTCAGGTCACACCATCTAATTCTGAACAACCACTGTCTCTCACACATCTGCTCAACAGATGAAAAAGTAAAAACACAAAGGATACAACTATTTATTTAATAAACTGGAATATAAACGACCCTGTCACATGTGCAGGCTAGATATAGCCTAGCTTGTTATGTATGCAAGTTAAGTTGGTAATTAGTAATAAGGCTCATGCTTTCAATCACAATTTTACAGCATCATTGGGTGCCCCGCTGCAAACTGAACAAACCAGGGTTGGGGTCAATTCAGTTCATTTTCTCAATTTATGTGAAATTCATGAATTCAAAATATCCATTTGTTTTAACTGCTTATTCAATAATAAGGAAACACATATAATTTGAACTACAGAATGCAAAAAAATGTTTAAATCATTAATACTTTACTGTAATCATCTTTAGCTGCAATGTAAAATTCCTCTTGTAAAAAGTTGTACCTTGCCATTTAAAAAACATGATATAAAGCAAATTACACTGTTAGCACAGTAATTGTTTAAGAAGGGATTTAATGTTAATGAGAAACATATGCATCATCTTATGTGGGAGCTTTTCTTAAGAAAACGGTGTTGATTACATTGCCTTGGGACAAAATTATTATTATATTGTAAGTGATAGGAAGTTTAACTGCAAAGAAATTCTGAATATCATATGAAATGTATCCCAAAGGGACTTTGTTGTATATTGGCCCCTTCACTTTTTTGCTGCTTTTATGTATGGTAGAATTTGTGGGTGTTCTCTTCCAATGACCTGTTTTCTAGGAATGAAGAGTATTTTCTAAGCAACAACACATTTGATGATAACAACTTAATACATACTGAAAAATGCCTAATGATTGAAATATCCATAGGAATTACACCCTGGAAAATCGCCAAACCAGCTCTCCATGCTTACTTTTTATCATAATATCTACACCACTTATTCCAACAATATTGCATTGATTTGTGTCTTTAGATTTGTTAGTAATATCAATAAGTGTAAGAAGACATTAAGACTGACTTATATATTATTTTCCATTTACTAAATTAAAGTTCCCATGCGCCGCTAGCCAACATTCGGTTTAACGAACACTTGTTAGCTAACTTGTATTGTTGCTGATTAGGTTGTCATTTTTTTTTAATGATTTACTTTACAGAGACCAATTGCATTAAAATAATAATAGATATGAGCCTTGCAGGTGTGTGTTATACCAGTCCCAGAGCACACAAAGCAATAGGATTTGGACCATATTACTCATGTAACTAACTAAGCCATCATTACCTCTTTATTGATCAAAACGTAGGATTGCAGCTGTTATACCTCAAAATGCACCCATTTTCTCACCCCCACTGTTTTTGTCAGGCTCAATTTGCAAATAGCCCAGCTCGAAGCAACTGGCAGTTATGGCAGGGGCCCCTTAAGGGGTAAAAAGGTTCCTAACAGTGGGAGGCAAGAATTCCGCAACCAGCCTGAGGATCTTGCAAAACATTCTGCTTTTTTATCGAAGTGCTTTGAGATCCAGCTGCAACTGTGTAACAAAAAAAATGAATGGCTGCTGCCGGGCACCCCCACTGCAAAGGACCTTTAGGAGATTATCCTTCATTTGAGCGTGCCCAACCCCAGCCCGCCCCAACACTAAAATCTGAGTTTCCAGAAACTGAATGGGGAAAATCCAATCTGACAAATGAAGAGAGGGAGGGGGAAAGCGCACTTTCAAGAGCATGGATAGAAAATGAATGAAGGGGCCCACAATTGTTTGAAGCCAAATGTAACTTAATGGATAATTGACCAAGTCAAAGTGTAATGTTGCTTTGCAAACTCTAGACCAAAACGATGTATAGTTACACAATATGGTAAAACAAATGAAAATATATTGCTAACAGTAAAAAGGTCAAATTAAAATAATTTTAGCAGTACTGAATCCATTCTGCCTGAGTGCTAATTTTCCATGTTAATGAATTACATGTGAAATTGTCCAAAATCTGTTCCAGAAGTTTCTATTATTTGACATATATTTTGACCGTTGTGCTGGCTTTCATGCAAATACATTACTCCACTTTGAGGGATCGTAGATATAGCGATATGGAAAATAGGACTTAATAGATATTAATGTGTAAGACAAAAGATGAATGAATGCAGATATTTTACTGTCAAATGTGGATGGACAGCCGTGGTTTGGTTATCACTTGAATGAGCCAGTGAGGAAAATGACAGAGGTGATTATGCCCTCTGCTGTCTGACACCACAAATTCTCTAGGCTTATTTGCATAAAGAATATTTCTATATGTCAATATAATTAATTTGCAGATGTGAACAGACAGAATTTGAGGAGATTTTATTAAACTACTCCACAAAACATTGTTCTATCCCAGATTTAACCACAAAATCACCAAAATAAGACTTTTTACACTTTGATGATTTTGGTGTTTTATTAGTGTAGTTGCATTCATTACAGGGTGTACCTTTTCATACAACTTACTCCTGCACAGTAGGGGGCGGTGATTTATCTTTGCCAGGAATGTGTCACAGGAATCTTGGTTACTTTCTTATTGGAAAGTGTATCACTAATGTTACCAGAACAGAGTGGATTCAGGAAAGGCAGAGGAACAATGGATCTTGTACTGTGCATAGAACCAAATGTTTAAAAGGCCCAGACATAAGAAAGTGATGGTAGCCATCTTTGCTGATGTTGAGAAAGTTTATGATATGATGTAGAAGGAAGGGCTGCCTATCAAACTTGAATGCTTTGGGGTTAGAGGAAGGATTTACAACTGGTAAAGCACTTTCTGTTTGGACTGTCAGTACAAGTGAGGCATGGCAGCTCTGTTGCTGTTCTCATTAATGATTGATGATCATTAATCATTGATCATTTTCCCAGGTGGGGTCAAATATTGTTGAGGTCATTGTATCTGGATGATGGGGCACTGTGGATTAGAGGGAGAAATATAAATCATTGAATCTTACAACTGGAAAAGTTCAAGAACCTATTAGTGAAGTTGAACAGAGGTCCCTCAAGTAGGGTTTCAAGTCTGTGTATTTTAATGTCAGCAGTGAAGTGGCGACTCCAGGATGCTGGCCTTCTAGGCAGAGTTGCAAAGAAAAAGACATCTCAGACTGGCCAATAAAAAGAAAATATTAGAATGGGCAAAAGAACACAGACACTGGACAAAGAAGACTGGAATGTTTTTTTATGGACAGACGCATGTGAGGTATTTGAGGTGTTCACAAAGAATATCTGTAAGACGCAGACCAAATGTAAAGATGCTGGAAGAGTGCTTGATGCCCTCTGTCAAGCATGGTGGATGCAATGTGATGGTCTGGGGGAGATTTGGTGGTGGTAAAGTTGGAGATTTGTACAGGATAAATGGTAAGAAGGAAGGCTATCTCTCCATCTTGCCATACTCTGTGAACAGTGCTTGATTGGAACCAATTTCTTCCTACAACAGGACAATGACCCAAAGCACAGCTCCAAACTATGCAAAGACTATTCTAGGGGAAAAGCTGTCAACTGGTATTCTGTCTATAATAGAGTGACCAGCACAGTCACCAGACCTCAACCCTACTGAGCTGTTGTGGGAGCCGCTTGACCGTATGGTACATTAGATTAGCCCATCAAGCCAATCCAACTTGTGGGATTTGCTTCAGGAAGCATGGGGTGAAATCTTCAGATTATCTCAACAAACTGACAACAAGAATGCCAAAGGTCTGCAAGGCCATAATTGTTGCAACTGCAGGTTTATTGACAAAAGCAATTTGAAGGACTCAATGATTATTTCAAATAAAAATCATTATTTCTAACCCTGTCAGTGACTACATTTCCTATTAATTTGGGTGTATTTCTTATTAACAAATTTCATGGAAAACAAGGAGATTTTTAAATGACCCCAAACGTTCTGATTAGTGGCATAAATATAAACTGTGAAGGTCAGCAGTGGGTTATGGTAGTATAGCTTATATATTTCAGATGAATGTTCTTTGTTGGAATACTTAAATGTAATCCAGGCGCAGGTTTTAGGAATATGCTGTGGAGCAATCCGAACAACCCCGGCAGCTACAATTCAAGAAGAATTGTGTGAGATGCCGTAAAAGCTAAGATGACTACAAATGTCCTTCAAGGTCACAAGGATACACATTCTACAATGTCCTCCTGCCTGGAGTGCTGGGAACATGACCAAAATATATCTTCTAGTTTTGGGTATATGAGACATGGATTGGCATTAGAGATGGGACTGTTTGAGAAAGAGTTTAGCACATCCCTGGTACTTCCTGTTATCCTACCTTTGTTATTTCCCAGCCCATAGTAGACATTGGTTGCTTGAGAGGATAATAAAAATTGGAGTGGAGGGAGTAGATTCAGTATGTATTGTTAAGAAAACATTTAAGAACACACTTGCTTATTTCAGTATATTGACAGATGAATCTAAAGGCCTTGAGACTAGAAGAACAGGTACAGCCTGTAGCGTCCCTGAATTAAAATTAGAAATTACAATAAGTAAAGCATAAACAAAGGAGAGGATAGGATCAGTGCTGAAGAGCAACTGACAAGAGTCATAGGATTGAGAGGGAATGGGAGGTTACATGTACAACATCCTGGGAAAGTAGAGGGCAGGAAAGCCCTCAGGGTGAGACAGGAGGAAAATGTAATTACAAAGATGAGATTGGGACACACAGGACTTAATAGTACCTTGAAATTGATAGGAAAGCATCAGACTGGGAGGTGTTATTACTGCCAGGAGGAGATGGAGACAGTGGAACACATTTGATTTCAGAGCCAGAGCTAAGGAGGGGAAAGGTAGATATTTCTGTTGGAATTAAGGAATAGTAGTGTTGAAGGACAAAGTTCAAGCAAGCTATCAAGTAAATCTTGACGTGATATAGTCTTTAATTATGTTTTTTTCATTAAGGAGACTAGAATAACGGGGGGATTTAGAGACCTTCCCTTTCTCTGGCTCACTCTCCAGTCCAGTTGGTGGCGATAGTGCTTCTTAACCGGTAGTTGCCAACCGCCATATAAATATCACAGAGGAAGAATAAGAAGGAATCTGGGTAACCGAGGAGATTCGAGAGATTGGTTTTAATTCCTAAAAACCCTGACATAGCTAGATATTTTGCGCTGAACATTGCATGATACTTTCGACTTTGTTATGGTCGAATTGCTGACAAAGGCCTACAATTCCACCTACAAAAGCCAACTAAGCTTGTATGTATTCGTTAATTGTGGCTTTATTTTAGCTAGCGCATAAGCTAGCAGGCTAGCATTAACTAGCTAGCAAGATAACTGCGCTAGCTAGCCAAATAGCTCAGCCCGGATGCGGTGAACTACAACAAGCTTTTGGCCTTGGAATAGTAAAGCAACGGGCTTGAATTATGTCAAGCAACCGTCAACAGCAAACTGGCGGCGGAGCAGGGCCTGGGACAAGTAGCAGCAGTACGGGTGGCACTAACAATGCTAACGGTGACACCAGCGTAGGCGGCAGTGCGAATGTGAACCATTCAACAGCTGGCGAGGGTTTGCTTGTACCTGCAGTAGTGGCTGTCCAGACTCCAAGAAGCTTAACACCACTAATTAGACCCAATTCATCCTCTGGCAGCAGCCGAAAACGTCCTCTCCACCACGCACCTCTCTACAACGGTCTCTTGAATTCCTACGAAGATAAAAGCAACGACTTTGTGTGGTAGGTTTTCCTGCAGTGGTAGTTGGCTACTGTACTTGGCTAGCTAACTTATTTAGTTAGCTAGCTTGCTAACCAGGGTGTTGCTAGATACCTGTAGCTAAGAATCTACTGTAGTTAACACAAAGCCGGCGTGCATTTTTGTTTACAGTGTGTCGTTGGCAGCCATCGTGTAAATGCATTACATAGAACAAGACATAGGGATCATGTTTAGCTGTGTGCTGTCAAAGTTTTATTGCGTTTCAAATCAATCAGATAATGCATTTCATTTTGTCATTCTAGTCCAATTTGTTTTGAAATGATTGAGGAGGCGCACATGACGAAGTGTGGACACAGTTTCTGGTAAGCAAACGAGGCTACTGTATGTGTCTTTTGAATACAGCTTTTAGTACCATTCCTATTGTCGTTTTTGATCTTCTGACAATGTTGCACTTCATCCCTATGCTGTTTTTGTTTAACTTACATTCTTGCTTTCTGGGTTCAGCTACAAGTGCATTCGCCAGAGTTTGGAGGACAGCAATAGATGTCCAAAATGTAACTACACCATTGACAACGTGGATCAACTCTATCCAAACTTTCTTGGTAGGTTTGACTCACTTAATAAGCAAATGTATAGATGTTTAGGTTACTGCTTTTACAGACTTTGCTCCCAATGCCATTCTATTCTTCTATTTAATGTGAAACTTTTGTTTTGGTCCTGATCAACAATAATATTTGTCTTAATTTGTTACAGTGAATGAACTTATTCTTAAACAAAAACAGAGATCAGATGAAAAACGTCTGAAGATGGACCACCCGGTGAGTGCTTCATTGAATCAGGACATAAATACACACACTTACAATAGAAACCAGAACTCGATCAAATATTCGGCATCAGACGTCTATACTGGACCAAGTGATCCTAAACTGGAAAATCAAGGCCCCCACAGATTTGAAGCACAATTCAAATTGATGCGGTAGAATTAGAATTGTCTCTAATGCTCACCATGAAACCCAACAGTTATTGACTGTAACAGACTCAGGGCGTCCACAGGCCCTTAAAAAGTCTTGAAAGGTCTAGAAATAGTTAAAATCTAAATAAAAGTCATTCAGGTCTTTGACTTATTTTGTCTTAAAGTATTTCTTAAGTCCTGTTATCATTGTTTAGAGGTGATGGGAAAATGTGTGATTTGTGAATGCATTTTAGCTTTGGTTGTGCACAGAGGAACCATAATTTCAGTCAAAATGTTGGACTTCAGCTAGACCCTTAATGGTGGGTTGCTTTTCTCCCAACAGCATTGTTCATGAGGTAGATGGCTAGCTAGTAACAAGCTGGGTAATTTAGCTACATTGTTGAGATTGTCTGTCTGTTAATCTTCCAACCTGAAGTGGTTTGACAACCGAAATTTTGATTTGTGATTGAAATCTGTTGAAGGGAAAGAAAACAAAGCGTGGGGTGTTGTGAAATTGATCTTAAACTGCATTCGAAGTGGCTCAAAAAATTTCTTATTTTACTTGCTGAAACCTGCAAATATCCTGAGAGAGGATATAATATGCATAACTGTCTTGTACATGTGATCTACCTAAAAAACAAAAATTCAACATGTCCTGAGCTACTTTATTTTGTTTTCTATTAGACACATTCCTCTCTGCAACTTTTCCCTTGGTCCGTATTGTATGAGAGAAAGTACTGCGTTTGTTTTGTCAATATACCTGGTTATATAAAATTATATGAATTCTGTTAAATAAAATACAATATACACTACACTGAAGTAAACTTTATGATTGCACATAGGCAGGCCCAGTAGCTCCTATTGGCTAATTATCAAATGCGTGCATCACAGATGGGAAAAGCAACATAGGGTGTCTAAGTTAAGCTTTTAAGCAAGTAGTGGGATCATTTCAATCATGCTTTCATTAGATAACTGTGAGCCTGCATTGCCTGAATGTCAGATTTGTTTGAGGTTTTGCTGTGGAACACGTGGCTGCATATTTGTAGCTACATTTTGTGGGCTAGATAGCATATCATTACCGCAGCTGGGACGGTGTGAATTAACAGCGAGCAATGAAATCAGGTGAGAGCTTTGTTTCCACAGTGTGCGGTTCATTTCAGTTGCACAGGGTAGCATGAAACAGTAGGCTGTTTTAGGCTGGAGTTTTAGGCTGAAATAAGACCTACAACATGTGCAAATATTTTCTATCATAAGGTTGTTTGAGGATATCCTGAACATGAGAATATAATGCAGGCATCAACATTATGGGCCATTTTTTCTTCTGTTTAGAATGGGTCGAGATGGCAGGTGTTCCAAGACGTCCTAGGTACAGACCAAGAGAACCTAGATCTTGCCAATGTCAACTTGATGCTGGAGCTCCTCGTACAGAAAAAGAAACAACTGGAAGCGGTATGTCTTTCTCAGCAAGTTCATGAAGTGAATATGGACTTTTCAGTTATACCTTGATTGACCGTTCACTCATTGTGGTGATTCCTATAGGAATCCCAGGCAGCACAGCGTCAGATCTTAATGGAATTCCTGAAAGAAGCCAAAAGGAATAAACGAGAGGTCTGCAACCTCGGTTTTAGATCTCATTGTGATATGTTTCATTGTTGCTTACAGTATTTGTCTGTATGAGGAAATAACCATTTGACATTGTGTTTTCTCATTCAGCAACTAGAGCAGCTGCAAAAGGAGCTAAACTTTTTGGAGGAGGATATCAAGCGTGTAGAGGTAAAATAATGTACATAGCTATTCACTCAATCTGAGTTTTCCTGAAATAGATTGGAAGTCTGAGTTCTGGTTTCCTTGACGCCGTTTAAGCCTTGTCCTGGAATGTAAAGCGCTAATCCTAAATGTCGTCCTATCTAACTCCCCATGAAAATCTTTAGTTTTCATGTGCAGAAATGCGGGTGAATGTCTGTCGAGTAGATCTTCCTAACAAAATGCCTTTTACATTTCCTAGGAAATTAGTGGACTGTACTCACCAGTGAGTGACTTGGATCGCAACTTGGACAGCACTGTACCCAATTTTGAGGCTCCCTCACCTGCACCCAGGTAAAGTTTCATTTAATCTTGTGAATGGATCAAAGTCAAAATGTCGCCTCCCGAGTTGGACAGTGGTTACTGCGTCACTACGGCTGGCGGCTCAGGCCCCGGTCACGCCACTGCCGATTGCGGCCGGGAGGGTTCCGGTAGGGTGGTGCATGTTGGGCTGGCGTTGGGGGAGCGGGGAGGTAAACGGCATGTTCTTGTGCCGCCGTGTTCCAGCAACATCTCTGGCGGAGCGGACTCCTCCAACCTGGCCATGCATATAAGGCAATCTGAACAAGCCTTTTCTCCAACATGTTGGCTCACATTGACATCCTGTTTAAATGAAGGGGTGTAAAGAAGGATCGGACAGGTTTTGGCGATCTACGGCTCCCCGGGGACTGTTGTAGCGGTGGCACACGGGCGTATAGTGGGATTGGTAGTAAAAAGGGGGTAAAATTGAGAGAATTATAAGAATGGCATGAAATATATAAATTGTGTGTGGTAAAGATGGGAAAGGGTGATGCTTTTCAGACGGACACTAAACGATAACTGCGGTTTTGTATTTTGCAGTAGTCTAGATTCAACAGAGTATGTGAGTCACCCTCCCGTCTTTGGTGGAACCTCCCAGGTGAGTCTGACCTGCTGTCGTTTGAGCCCCAGGCCGCATGCCAATTCTCTATCAGTCTTCTGAGAAATCCACCAGCACAGTGTCTCCCTGAAACACTTTATTTCCCACTGACGTATTTAACTGCTAAGTTACTAAAATCCTGTCTCATGTCGAATTTAAATGTTCTATTCTACCAACAGGGAAAGAGGCAAACGTGGTACAACAGTACTCTGGCTTCGCGGAGAAAGAGACTTACAGCCCACTTTGACGATCTGGAGCAATGCTACTTCTCTAACAGGATGACCCGAATAACAGGTACACTTTAGGGTAAAGTAGAATATTGACATGCCTGCCCCGTTTCAAACAAGTCTCTGGAACCAAGTTTACATCTGGGCAAATTCATGATATATTTGTTGTCCAAGAAAGACCGCGACGGCATTGCCCGCAAATGGCAATAACATCCGCCCTCCAGGTTTAACATTACGCCGACTGAATTGCATTTTGCGGGACATTTTTTACTGTTCAGGTTGCTGCTCTCTTGCTGTTCTAGAACTGACGAGACATTGATGATTCTGAAACAATACCTACTTTATAATTATGGTTAGAAAAAAAAATCAAACGTGCATTGTTTGTCATTGTGTTTTTCTTTTTTAGATGACAGCCGGAATTTAAATCAACTGGATGATTTCATGGAGTGCCTCTCGAAGTTCACACGCTACAACTCTGTGCGGCCATTGGCGACGCTGTCGTATGCTAGTGATCTCTACAACGGTTCCAGTATTGTCTCTAGGTAAGATCGAGCCAAATCCATTATTATAACGTAGCTAGGGTCATAAATCTGCTTTCCCGGACCTAACCAATCCCCTCTTTCACTGTAGGTTTTCCATTGAGTTTTCTTTTTAATCCAAGACTAGGTTTATTATAGGTATGGGAAAATGATCCTTGGGTCTACCAGCTTTGTATTTTGTCCTTGATTTAGAGCGTCCAAATGGTTAGTATCCACTTTAGCCTGCAGATGGTGCTCTTGTATCACGGTTTTCCAATGGTGTCTATTTCTGCTTTTATCTTTGGAAACAATACTAATTTCACCTGATGAGAGACTGTGTTGTTCACCTGGGATTATAAACTGGGTGGTACGAATCCAATTTTCTCAATGCATGGTTCTAGGAATCTGTATACCTCAAGAATACAAGAACATAATATATTTATTTTCACTGTTTTAATTCTGTTACAATCCGGTCTATAATAGCGCTAATATACCTGAAGGGTTTGTGGTATATTGGCCACTTGTGACTCTATATCGCTGGTCAAATGTAGTGCATTTTGTTTCATTTGTCTTTTCTTGGTTACGTAATGCTTGATTGTTCCTTCTCATTTCAATTACTCTTTTCATGTGACATAACTTTGCCGTTGAGCTTGATATTTTTCTCTGTCTCGTCACTGCAGTATAGAATTTGACCGTGACTGTGATTATTTCGCCATCGCTGGTGTTACCAAGAAAATCAAAGTGTTTGAGTATGGAACGGTGATCCAGGATGCTGTGGACATTCATTATCCTGTCAATGAAATGACGTGTAACTCCAAAATCAGGTGATTTTTTTTAAACTCAGAGACTTGCCCTTTAATTACATTCATTATCAGAATATCTACTTTGCAGTGTTCTAACGCTTTTTTTATCCTGCAATGTCTGGGTTTGTCTCTAAAGGCTGGTTTATATTTTCCAGACTTTCATACTACTTATTTCTATGTTCCTTGTTCACCATATTTCATACCATAATCCTCTTAGAAACTGGAAAACAGGTATCTTACGTCCCCAATGCACTTTGTATTTCAGCTGTATCAGCTGGAGCAGCTACCACAAGAATCTTTTGGCCAGCAGCGACTATGAGGGAACAGTCATCCTGTGGGATGGCTTCACTGGCCAAAGGTCAAAGGTTTATCAGGTGTGCACCTGGCACTCATTGCACCATGGTCCTGAAATACCACTGCTCGAATACAATGGAACAAACAAACCACTGCTGCGCATATTGTTGCTGCAAATGCCTCCTGCTATTCCCAAAAGGCTTTTACCTTTGTTGATAGATTTTCCTTTGGACACTATCCATTTCTAAATGGAAACGGCCACTTTACAGATATGAAATACATATTTCATGTTGCAGTCTTGAAAATGATGTGCTCCAGGATTACCAGGCATGTGCGATATTTTAGCTGTGGTGGAATTTCCACCGCTCTGTGGATATCTATTCCATTATGAACCTCAGTTCTGTTTATTTCACACCTGTGATGTTTCTCCAGGAGCATGAGAAAAGGTGTTGGAGTGTCGATTTCAACCTCATGGATCCTAAGCTTCTAGCCTCTGGTTCTGATGACGCAAAAGGTAAAACAATGTTGTTGTTTTTTTACATCCAAATGAACCAGGTCCCTGCTGGATTTAAAGAGAACAATCCGCTGTTACTAATCTCGGGTTTCTCCTGGGTCTTCTTTGTCTTTCAGTGAAATTATGGTCTACCAACCTTGACAATTCTGTGGCCAGTATCGAGGCCAAAGCGAACGTGTGCTGTGTCAAGTTCAGTCCAACGTCCAGGTATCACCTAGCTTTTGGTTGTGCAGGTAGGAAGATCTATGATGCGACTTCTTCCAATCCTCTTGGAAATGTTTTCTTTGGATGACAAATGTGTGCATTGCACTTCATGAATCCTGTCTGTGGTTTCTTCTAGACCACTGTGTCCACTACTATGACCTTCGCAACACTAAACAGCCCATCATGGTGTTCAAAGGCCACAGGAAAGCGGTGTCCTATGCAAAGTTTGTCAACGGAGAAGAAATTGTATCCGCGTAAGTCACCTCGATGAAACCGCCTCAATGGAAATGTCACGGTTGTACGTTTTAACTGTATTGTACACCTCCCCGAGTTCAAAAAAGAAATTCTCTGCATATTCATATTAGGTTCCTGAACTTAGATATTGAAGACCACATTTAATAGTGGATGTGTGTGTTCTGCTATCATCGTTGCTCTTCTGTACCACACAGTTCAACAGACAGCCAGCTGAAGCTGTGGAATGTAAACAAGCCCCACTGCTTGCGCTCATTCAAGGGCCACATCAATGAAAAGAACTTTGTTGGCCTGGCCTCTAATGGAGACTATGTGGCATGCGGTAAGTGGGACCACATTGACAGCTGCATGCTATGTGATTCTGAGAAAGTCCCTTAGTGGATGGGAAAATGCTTTTACCCAGATGGACTCCGACATGTGGACATTCATACATGGCTTTAGAAATGATGCCTTTTGGGGACTGTATTATCCTGTTCACAGAAAGGCCTCCAATTTGACTGTGTTGTGAATTACAGTGCGGCCTTTTAAAAGGTACATGAACAGTTGGGTTGCAACAATGAAGCAATAAAATTTACGATAATGTTGATCATCAAAATTGTTGGTGAAAGTCATTATCGGCAAGCTGCGTCTACACGAGACTCAGCCACAAAAACATTTTGAGGGATGGGGGCGGCTACGCCAGAGAGATGTCACATGATTTAGGCAACCGTACACAGGCTACCGTACGGGATCACTTTGCATTTAAGAATTCAACAAAAACAGTTTGTTGCAATTTTCGAACACTAATGTAATGCCGTGAGCATTTACATGGAAAACACATTGTAACCGTAATGAGAGAAGATAAATAGTGAAGGATAAGAATGCCGCCCACTTGTAGGCTCAAATGCAATCATTTAATACCAACAATTTGACAGACAAGCTGTCTTCAAGAAGTTTAATAGTGCTCTGCACGGCAAGTTAATATAATGCAAATTTGTAATTCATTATAATTAGTTTTCGTGGAGTTACATTTTTATTTGAGAAATAAGAATATGCTTGGCTGAGTTAACATTAAACGTCAAGTTTTTCACCAGCTAACCCGTGATCTACTTGGGCACGTTGCGTTGGTGTATAGTTGAGCAGCTCCGGCTGGTGTTGAGGCATTTAAATGCATGACAATTTCCATTATCAATCAAGTCTTTTAACCATCTTCATGATACCCTGGAATGAACATATACTGAGTTTTTGAAAATGTTTATTAGTTTCATAATTACTGTCTACTGTTGTTTTAATTAAGGCATTGTGAAAGGTTGAGAAAACACTGACATTTTATTTTGTATAAATAACTTGCTCTAGAATTTGTGCTTCTGAAATTAGTATTTCTTTCCCCACCCAATGAATGAAAGTAGTAATGGACAGATCAGTCGACTATCAAAATAGTTGTTGGTTGCAGCTCTAGTGAAGTGAATCGGTGAAACAAAGGCAATACATTTCTTCCCTGCGGTGAACATTATCATCTTTAACTCTTTCTATCAGCTCCTGCTTGATATGAATGAAATGATGATCCAGCACCTGTTTACATACTACGCTTGGTGCCATGACTTCGAAGCACTGACGCCGGATGCTCACTGGGTTGAAGCAGTCACGTAGTTGACATGCATAAGTGGACAGGGCCATTGTTATTAGCTGTATGGACATGCTGTATTGGTTCTTGTCTTTGCTTCCAAATATAATGGTTAATGCATTAATGGAAGTACACATCTGAACTGAACATTCAAAGCACTGGTGCAAAGACTTGCTGGCTAGACACGCAAGTTAATTATGCAGGCTTTCAGCAAGCCATTGAGTGTTCACCATTGTGAGCCCCAAAAATTGGGCTACATCCTTAAATATTCCTCTGATTTACCCTCTACCACAATGTCTGGATAAAACGTGCATCCTGCAAACATTGTGTATTTTGGGAAACGACACCGCAACAAACCTGCAAATCTGAAAGCAGCGTACATTGATTGACCAATCACAGAGGTGTTTACGCGGTTGTTAAACAATACATTTTCGGTGCTTTCAAATGTTTTGTTTCTTTGATCTTGCATGCACTTTGATATGATGGGTAGCAAAAGATGTGATGAACAGACAGATTTCTGAGTTCAGTCCCTGACAATCATGTCATTCATCCCTCTGCAGGAAGCGAGAACAACTCCCTTTATCTCTACTACAAGGGGCTGTCTAAGACACTGCTGACATTCAAGTTTGACACTGTGAAGAGCGTGCTGGATAAAGACAAGAAGGAGGACGACACCAACGAGTTTGTCAGTGCTGTATGCTGGAGAGCTATGCCTGATGGGGTGAGAGTATTGTGTGTCTCGTCGGATCAGCGGACACTCGTTTGTCCGAGATCCTCCATTGGTCTGCATTACGGTTAAGTCTCTTGAATCGGCTGCAAACGAAATATTTTCTGACAACAAGCGTCGGTCTTGTGAACTTAATAATGCGCCCAGTATAGAGTGTATATAAAGCTAGTGTATTCCTCCAGGCAGAATGACACCACTGTCTAGTAGAGCATGTTATTACTCTGCCTCACATAAGGACAAGTGACTGCCTCACAAGAATGTCTCAAAACAGGAAGTGTTTGGTCGAAGATAATGGTCACAAACACCATATGACTGGTAAATTGAAAAAGACATGGTTGAAATTCCCCTTGAGGCTATACTTGGTGACACAGTCATACAGTGAAATCCCTCCAATAAGCCGCAATGCCAGGCTACAGGCCAAAACCAATTGGTTTGAACGATATAGAAGGATTTTATTATCGACCTCTGCGTGTTGTACCGGTGTTGCTGAATTTCGTCTTCATTTCAGTTTTCTCCTCTGTTCTTGAACCTTGATTGTAGAGAGTGGTAGCAAGATTGTCTGCCTTTGTACTCAATTTCCCTTACCAGCAATACTCTGTTTTTTACTAGTTTTGCAGGAAGTTTAACCAGTTAATATTGCTTGAATATTATTGTTCGATTTTATTTTTAGTGACAGACTACTGATGGACCCAACAGTGTTTGTTAAAGCATAATTAAGAAATGTGAAAATGCTGGTGTCAGTCATCAATCAACTAATTTAAGTTTATTTGTCTGTGTCCTGTCTTAGGAGTCCAATGTGCTGATTGCTGCAAACAGTCAAGGAACAATTAAGGTTTGTTTTTTGATAGTATTGAAAGGTATATTAGATGTTGGCATTCAGGGCCTTTATATACTTTCCAAGAGACAGTATTCACAAGTTAATCTATTTCATTTTCATATCTTTGGTATCAACTGCAATAGACATCTTGTTATTTTATATACTTTTTAGCAATTGTGCTGGTGCTACTTGGCAATTTCCTTCAAACTGCATGCAAAAATATTAATTACATCTGCAAGTTAATAAGACTCTGGGGAAGGAAAAAAAGGCCAAGTGACAAGTAACATAACTGTGTTGTATGTGGATTTGTATTTGTATACACATCAAAACCCTTAGGGCCAATGTATGCTTCACAGTTCGGTTTTTCTGACTTAATATGGTAAACTTATCTGTTAGAAGTCCTATTGTTGTGCTGAAAAATATTTAAAAGTATGAAATCTGATTGATCTCATCTTCATGAGCCAGCCTATTCCTGGCATTGGGTTTTTCAGACAAAATCATCTTCAAATATTTACATTTAAACTAAACCGAATTGTATGTCCCAGGTGACTCCCGTTGAAATACATTTTATGCCCACTACTTTATGAATGTTCAGTAACAAATCAGGTTGCGAGCTTAGTCTTTTACATTAGCACTGCATGACTCAGCCAATGGCTTTCAAAACATAGCTGACTTATTTACAGCTGCAATAACAAATCCCCCCTCCTTTTTGTTACAGTAAATCAGTTTACCTTTGAAGACAAGAAATTGTGACTTACCCTAATAGTTTTTTTGTGAGTAGGTGAAGTAGCGTTTGAGACCCAAAATAGGGGTTGGTTGTGATGAGGGTATCCTCAGAGCTTTGCCTTTTTTAATGGGGGATCTCCTTAATCTGCTCCCTGCTTAGTATACTAAGTGCTGTTGCAAGCCTTTCCCATGTTGGTAAATTCCAGGTGTGGGGCACTAGCGTAACGTGTTATTCTTTTATGGAACTACTTCTTTCCTAGTCTGGATCAGTGTTTAAAAAAAACACCAATATTCCATCGGATCAGACAAACTCAGTTGGGAGGGAGAGAATGCTCTGCTTTCTTGTAGGCCACAATGTTGTCAGACAATGATTTACTGTTGATCCCATAACTATTGCACATTACTGCCATAAAGTGAATTTAATCCACACTTCAGTGTGGTTCATTGGCTTGGTGATTGGTGTTTGTAGGCTGAACTTGTGGGGCAGCTGTGAAGGGTAATGACAGAAGGAACCTATTGTGCATCTAGAGGGAATTTTGAGACTGATTTTAAATGGGGAAAATACATCTGTTCAATGGACTGTCAACCCTACATTTTAAGTATATTTCTGAACGAGGGGCATAAATAGAAGGATGAGTGGCAGAAGGTGTAGGAAATGTTTATGAAATATTCATGGTGTTGGTTCAATCAATTTTATATATATTGTCATTAGAGCAGTTTGCCAGTGTTACGTCCATATGAATGACACTGTCAATGAATGAATTTAATTTATTTGTGTGAAAGACAACAGCAGAATCTGGCATGCTTAAATTATGATTGTTAAATAAAGGGCAATTTTGTTTTTCTTTTTGTTTAATTTAACATTAAGGGGAACAACAATCACATGATCATCCATCAGAAATCTCCTTTCATCAGAAATGTCCCTCAAAAGAATAATTGGTTTATTTGACAACTTTAATGACAACAGATTTTGGCCTAATTAAAACAGAGCAATTTAAATGATCAAAGAATGCTATCGAAAAACAATAGTCAGGGAAGATTTCTTTCAATATAAAAATACACTTAAATATAGATATTTACTGTTAAAATGATCTGCTGTGGTTAAAAAACGACATGTATTGATATTGCCGACCGAGTGATTTATCAGAGGTTACCTGGTTTCTTCTTTCTGCTCTATAGGTACTTGAGTTGGTTTGAACGTCTGCTAGATCTCCTCATCAAAGCCTCTGTATACTACAGCTCCATTTCCTTCATGGCGCGTCTTAAGTCTAGGGATTGGAGCATAATAGTGGCTTGGTTGAATGGTTACTCTGCCATTCTGGATCTGACGTGCTGACTTGATAGGGAGAATGAATGGCAAGTCCTATTGGTTTTGATAAGGAAGAATACTTTGGGACAGACTTTGAGCACATCATACACTAGTATTGTTGATGTCTGTAATTGAGTGCAAGATTGTGGGCCTTTCTGCACAACAGTGGAAGATGAATCTTTTAAAAGCCTCTTTTTGAATGAAGTCGTTGACTAATAGAACATCTCTTAACATGATTTGAGGTTCAATTGAATTATTTTTTTTTTTAAACATGTAACATTTTATTTCCTGTAGAGGTACATCCAGCAAGAAGCTAAAATGCATTTTAAAGGCCAAAGCACAAGTCAAAACAAAAATAAAATGCAACATGACTTTTTGTCCCCAATGTCTGTCATCCTTTTCATTATACTTCTTTTTCCTCTGATGTTTAGCCTGTGATGATTCAAAGAATGGCAACTTTTTAACTGGACTTATTATTCTGCTGTCATGTTTTCAATGTAATGGTTTAGTAGCATTAAGACTGTTGTCAAGCATTCACAATGTTTGAGACGCTAAAGAAGGACCTCTGAAATAGCGACATTACACTCGTCATGCTATACCATATTAGTCTTATGGCAAAATATGACTGAACTTGTATTTGCTAATACAAATCCTGTCTCAAATACTTTCCATTTGTATTTTCATGGCGCATGTTGCAACCAGCACAGATCAACACATTCAATCAAGTGAATAGGCTAGACAGCCAAGATGTACCTATTTTCTGATAAAAGACCAAGAAAGATGTTTTGTATTTGTATACCTGAATAAATTATTTGCAGAGAACTTTGTCTTTGCATTGAGTTATTCTTGGTTTAAAATGGGACAGTGTAAGACTGAAATATAGTAGAGTAGGCTAATGGCAAGTCCTAGGTCACCATGAATCTGTTACAGGACTGTAAGTTCCTGGCAGCATAATTTTCTGTAAGCAGAAATACCAATATCTGAAATATTCAGAAGATTCTCTCCTTTTCAGTTTCAGGCTACTTTATTATTTGTATGTTTAGTCAATTTCCATCAATTTCCATGACCTGTGACTTAAATTATTAACTCAGTGAGCGGCTCCTTTCATTAGTATAAAAGTTAGTCATTTGTTTTTATGATTTTGTTTTTTCCACTGCAAATGGCACAGCTCGGACAAAATGTCCTCCATGCAGTACCATGGTAACAGCCTGCTCTTACTAAAACCCTTTACAGTGGACCATGTGCTCCTTGGGAGCCCTTCATGTATCAGCACCACTCTGTGGGTGAGCTTACAGCTTCTCCCACAGAATCACAGCCTGGGAGCATCATTATAGTCAAGCTGAGGAAGTGGAAATAGGACCCAGGTGTCAATCACACCACAGGGCATCTCAGTCGTTAGACATGTATATATTTCTGTCTTCCTCCATACAGTGTATTCAAAGTGTTTGGAACCTGGCTGTTGATTATTGTGTTGTGTATTTAATTAAAAGGGTAGTTCATCCATTTTTCTAGTATGTTGTCACATTTCTGCCAACTGCAATGTGTTTGCTTGCAGTTTATCCTAAACGGTTTATTTTGCTATGGAAATGTTGGGTGTCACTTGCTATTGTCTAGAGCTCAGGTTCTGTATAATAATACTTAAATTATAATTTATAGCACTTTAAATTACTAAAATAACCTCAGTGCTTGAAAAGAAAAACAGCAGTCGCTTTGCCATCCACACAGTTTGACTTGTGTATCCGTTGATTGTATTGTTCAAGATTTTCTAATTCCCTATAAAGGATAACAACCTTAACCAAAATGTGGAGATGTTCCCAGAAAGACATATTCATTCATCTTTGCCAGCTTGCTGTACATTGCTGTCCTCATGGGTTTGGGGGACAACAATGAAAATATATGGTGGTTAATTCAAATGAAAAAGCACTTGCTTACTCTGCTTTGCCACCAAATCCACAGTTAGGAAACAAACATGTAAGCAAATTACACTGCTCCAAAAAGGAACATGTAATCATCACAGTTTAACACCAAATCAATTAAAGTTCAGGGATATCAATCTGTCCAGTTAGGAAGCATAAGTAATTGTGATTCGATGTCACCTGTTTTGGTGCAAATATAAGTGACAACAGGTGCACTGGAGAGGCCACAGCAAGACAACCACCAAAATGGGAATCCTTTTTCCTTATCCCTCCTGGCTGGATCTTTAGTGTTTTGCTAGTGTCCTTGTCACTGCTGGTAGCATGAAGCGGTACATGCATCCCATTCAAGTTGCACAGGTAGTCCAGCTACTCCAGGAGGGCACATCCATACAGTGGATATAAAAAGTCACAGCCCTGTTAAAATGGCAGGTTTTGTGATGTAAGAAAATGAGACAAAGATAAATCATGTCAGAACCTTATTCACCTTTATTGTGACCTATAATGTGATCAATTCAATTGAAAAACAAACTGAAATCTTTGAGGGGGAAAAATAAAAAACTCACAATAAATCAAAGGACCGGCATCAAATTCAAATTTTATCTTCCTTTGTTTTCTCCAACAATGAAACGAAGAATTCGACGCACCCACGTTTACATTTATTCGATTAGTTTCACCCAAAACTCCTAAGGAAAACATTTACAGGTAACAAAATATCAGTTACAGTATACTCAAGATTACTCCCTTGATCATTTCAGTCAATGTAGGCTGGGTCAGCACACATTCATTTCTTACAGTTAATCAGGATAACTAATTAACATGATAGGAAATAACTTTGATCAGGATACAGAAATTGGTCTCTCAATGCAATCAATGGACAGTACATGATGAAAACAATCAAGGTATACAATGTGGAATGAAATACACTTTAAATAGGCTTTTGTAAGAATGAGGGGGTATGGGACACCCCAAAATCATGATCTCAACCTGACCAAACAGCCAGAATCCATGAGGGTGGCATGAGAGCCCAATGTCCTCTAGTTTGACCTGTGCTCACAGACTGTGCGGCGCACTGTGCAGCTCAACGGCATTTGCCAGAGAACATTAGAATTGGCTGGTCCATCATTGGCGCCACATTCTCTTCCCAGATGAGAGCAGGTTCACACTGAGCACATGTGACAGACATGAATGACTGGAGATGGCATGGTGAACGTTATCCAGCATGACCGATTTGGCAGTGGGTCATTGATGGTCTGGGGAGGAATATCCTTGGAGGATCGCATAGACCTCCACGTGCTAGCCAATGGTACACTGTCTGCTGTTAGGTACCGAGATGAAATCCTCAGTCCCATCGTCAGACGTTGTGCTGGTGCAGTGGGCCCTGGGTTCTTCCTGATGCAGGACAAAGCCTGGACAAATGTGGCCAGAATATGTAGACCTGAATCCAACTGAGGACCTCATACACACTATTACATCTCATTATGAGTTGCTGTGATGAAATTCATGGAAGTTCAAACAGCCTGTGATTTCCATTGTTTACTTCGATTTTCGGTGTGAGTTTGAATCCAGCCCTCAATCTGTTGGTGAGTTTGGTTTCCATTGACCGTTATGTCATTCTGTTCTCAAAGAATGACACAATATGCAATAAAGATTTTGATCTTTAATGTTTTTGTTTAGTGAGACCGGACGTGTTACTTAAGTGTTCCCTTAAATATTTTGAACAGTGTATATTAATTTAGCTATTCAAAACAAGTCAATGAAAGGCTTGGTGAGATGTACTTCAGAATATACTTATTTAAATCTTTTTGACTGTTCTGCATCTGTGGTGAAATACTAACTGAGTCAAGACCATACTTGTCAATTGTGTATCACAAAAAAAAATGGTATGGAAGTTACTTGGTTAGTAACTTGCAAAAGTATGCAAAACCACTGATCATATCTTTCATATTGCTGAACTACAAATGGTATATACGTTTTTTTCTCAAAATGTATTTATGTAAAGTGAGGTTCATTTAATGTTGGGAACAATTTGTGATAAAAACATAAAATGGCTGCCGTAGAAGCTCCAAGTTAACTGATGTAATTGCCCGAATGAGGACACACTATCCATAACACTGTTATCCACCACAGGCATTTTTATGTTGCTGTCATATTTTCTGGATAAAAACAAGGGTTCAATTGTGATTGGGAAAGTGGGGGATGCCTACTTTCTACTTTCCAGTTTTATCTAAAATGTCTTAGGTCTCATTTCGACCATATGAGCAGGAGCTCAACTCCTGCTGGCTCCTGTCCAATTTAACCCCTGGTGAAGGATCATTGGCCAGGCTATAAAACTGAAGGAAATAAAAAACATTTTACTGAAGTTAAAGATAATGTAATACAAATGTATAGATTAGGTAAAGGGCACAAAATAATATCGTTTTTGGATAGCCCAATTGGAATAATAACAGAATAGAAGCTGCATTACACCACCCAAGCACTACACAGAGATATAAAACTGAGAAAGTTTATCTTAAATTTACTCTGCAAGGCAATCCATCAGTTGATCCATCAGAGTCATTGTAGTCAAAAGCAGTTTTACCGAACTCTGAAGAAGCCAGCGAAATCTCAAGGACTAGCCAGTCTCGAGAGCATGATAGCTTCATTATTTTCCTATTTATTTTTTGAGCGAGATAGTATGTTTCTGTTTATATAATGTTATGTAATATAGCCTAATATACAAACATCAACAAAGGTCCAACACTTCTGGAAGTCAAGGAGTCCCAGCAAACTGAAGTGTACCAAAGACAATTATGTTCACACCAGTAATAGAACAAAAAGCGACAAAGACCAGATTCATATTTGTTTAAAACAAAGTTTTAAACAAGACAGAAAATGTTACTAATTATTAGCAATGACTCCAGAATTCTAGTAGGGCAAAACCATTTAAATGTAGAATGATAATTATTCAGATCACTATTATCCCCACACTTCTGTAGTGGTTATCCATACTTTAGAAATCACTCCTGAAGTGTGTGTTAGATTTGAAATATGCTATTGATGTGCAGGACTACCCAGCAGACCTGGGGCAGCTTTGTCAGCCCCTGTGGTTTTACTGTGAATAGACTCCATAGCTTTTTTACATCTATATCCTTGTGTGATTATAACTTATTCCACTTTCATTTGGTATTGGCATGAACATTTTCTCAAAGAGATAGCCTGCTGATATTAAGTGGCGTTTAAAGGCAACAACAATTGCATTTTTATCAGTAATACATCAGGTTCAGAGTACAAACCTGTTGAGGCAGCGATGTGGGGGCACTGTTCTTTATGATTGTTGCAGGTTTCCTGTATTTGGTTGGATTAACATTATAATAAGATAGTGTGTACAAACATATACACACATTTCTCAGTTGCTTTAAAGCCTGCCAGTCAGCAACATGCAACATGTTTCTAATGGCATCAGTTATGTCAATAGTGAACCAACCAATGGTTGGATCTGTTCTTCACTTTTTCTTTTTATGTACATGGACCATGCCAAATAGAATGAGAAACACTTTAGTGCTAGCTTGTCTTCTGGTAAAACAAAAGTGCAGTCATGCTCACTTTGAGGTCTTGGTGCTCAACTGGGCATCAAAAACTTCCTGTTCATCTAGGATATGGCTGGGGTAATGTGGGGCTAGATCAGTGGCGTCGTTAGCCCTGGGGGCTCAAATTGTCCCCAAAACATAATAAAAAATAGCCCCATATCTGTTCATCTATAATTCCGATTGTGTGTTATGACTATGTTGAGGCATAGGCCGCTAGCGTGTACATTGACATTTTCCTCAGGTACATTCAAAACCCTGTACTTTCTGTCCCAGCCGGGGAGGGGCGGGGGGACTAAGCCCTGAATGGGTTATGATCTTAGCAACGCCTCTGGGCTAGGGTAACAACACTTGTGGCTTATCGTTTTCTCTGTGTTTTGCATTGATTTGTGCTCAATAATGTCATTCCATAATGTTCTATGTATTATGCAAATATATGTATATATTTAAAAGTGACATGGTATTTGAAACAGATAAAACGCTGAAGCGTTATTCACATCTAGTTACATTGCAAAATTCACCTTAGCCCCATGACAGATTTGTTTCCCCTGGCTGTCTGACCCCACTGGGGCACATGTCACCGTCGGATTCTGCTAAGATGAGGCATGACAAAGACTGACCTTTATTTACTGAGTTTGCCATAAAAGTGAAGGACACAGTCCAGCATTACAGAATATGAAGTCATATATCAAGTGTTATAGAGTCAGTACGAGGAGCTGAAATGACAAGCTTCATTTTTGAATTTGTTTTTCAGCAATGTAACCCATGTCAAATATGTAGATAGAGACAAAACTGACAGTCCAACATGAAATTAAAAATTTTATGTTTTAACGTAACAGCTACTATGTTCATGAAGCATGTATACATAGAATCAACGGTAAAATGTATCTTGGAGTGTAGCTTTTAACTTGAGAAGCAGTAGTGTAGCTTTTTCCCATTTAACCCAAGAAAGATGCATTTGCATAGCCAAATTCACCTCAGGTTCATAAGAATGACTCCCAAGGCTGTCTGACCCTTCTGGTATGTCCTGTCAACGCTGGATCCTGCTAAGACGATGATGAGCATAATATTGTCTAATGAGTACCAGTGATGCCTGTAGAGGAGGGCTAGTCAAATCCGGTCCTGGAGGCCAAAACACTTCTGGTTTTTGGTTCTACCTGTAAGTTGTTTGCCTTCAACTGGCATCTCAGATCTAAATCAGTCCCATATTAATAGTAAAGGATAAAAGCCAGAAATGTTTGGGCCCTCGAGGGCTGGAATTAAATAGCCCTGCTGTAGAGCTTTCCCACCTAACCCAGAAGGTTCCTGTAACGTTTCCAAAATGTTCTCATTTTGTTCTTAGATAAAATATTTTAGAGAACATTATCCATTCTGGAAAAATATTGTTTGTATATATTTTTTGGAACATTATATTAACATACGGAAATTAAGTTATAAAAATGGGATTTGGACTAAGTGACATTCCCTTAAGGTTTGTGTTTGGTTTCTAGTAAATGTGTATTCTTGGTAAGTTCTATGAATTATATATTCATGGACAAAATGGAAAGAGATGGAAAAATGAGAAAAGTATACACATTCTATAAATAGCTCACAATTTTTGTTTCCAAGAAATCTTGAACTGTTTTTTTGTAAGAATTTATTTACAAAATGACAAATACTGTATTAACCAAGTAGCTATTTGAAAATTAGTATTATGGAAAGTGAACAAATACATGATATCCCTCATGGTATATTAGGTATGGTATCCCTGTCTTTAAAACTATTGTCATGAGTTTGGTAATACTTATTGGAGTATTTTGAAATAGTTGGAAAAGAGATTTGATTTGTTAAATAAGTTCCACACTTGATACCTCCCGGTAAACAAGTCTTACAGTGCAGAAAGTATTTAGATGCCCTCACTTTTTTCATGTTTTGTGAGCCTTACTCTGAAATTGTTGAATAATTTTTCCCCTTTTGTCAGTTTACAAGCAATAGCCCATAATGACAAAAAAAGAAAACAGGAATTTCCCATTTACATAAGTATTCAGACCCTTTGCTATGTCACTCCAAATTGAGCTCAGGTGCGTCCTGTTTCCACTGATTCTCCTTGAGGCCTTTCTGCAAATTGACAGGTGTCCAACTGCGGTAAACTTAATTGATGGAATAAATTTGGATCCACTGTGTAGAGCAGTTCGCCCAGCCAAAGTGAGAAATTGGGGTCACGTATCTACAGCACCCCACGATTTAGGCCTGTATGGCAGAGTGGCCAGACAGAAGTCACTCCTCAGTAAAAAGCACACGACAGCCTGCTTGGAGTATGCAAAAATGAGAAACAAGATTCTCTGGGCTGATAAAACCAAGGTTGACCTATTTGACCTGTGTCATGTTTGGGGGAGACCAGTCACTACTCATCACCCAGCCAATAGCATCCCCAACAGGAGAATGATCGTAAGCATACAGCTAAGACAACGCAAGAGAGGTCTGTGAGTGTCCTTCAGTGACCCAGCCACAGCCAGGACTTAAATGCGTTCAAACACCTTTGAAGAGATCTGAAAATGGCTGTGCCGTGGCATTCCCCATCCAGCCAGACTGAACTTGAACCAATCTGCAAAGAAGGATGAGAGAAACTCTGCAAATACAGGTGTGCCCAGATTATAGTGACAAAAACCAGGCTATAATCACTGCCAAATGTCTTTCTACAGATTATTAATTAAAGGGGTAGGGAAATGTGATAATTCTGTTATTTTCATAATTTTGACAAAAATGTATGACATCTTTTTGGTTTAGTCCTCATCATGGGGTGTCATGCGTAGACGAAGAAAAAAACCCCCACATGTAATCCATTTTACAATAAGGCTGTAACATAACAATGTGGAAAAAGCGACAGGATCTGAATACTTTCTGAATGTGTCTAGAAAGTCCAATACATTATTGGTGACAGATTTACAGAAGGCCACCACACTGAAGTTGAATTGCCTGTCCAAGCAATATATTATGATTAATCATAGAATGGTTCTCTTTTGCAGCTCCATTTTTATCCAGAAGGGGAAATTAAAGTGTGTACTTCAACTGGTAGAACATGGTATTTCTAATATCAGTGGTTTTAGGTTCTATTCCCACTGGGGATGTGTGTCAGTTAAACTACTATAAATATTAAAAATTAAAAGGGTCAAAGCAATGAACATCTTCTTGATAACAAAAGATTAAAAATCTAATTTAGGGACCACCTACAAGTCCAGAAGAATAAAATTGGTGAAATTCTCCTTTAATTTCTGATGTACTGCCTCAGAGTTGTTTACTGCTATCAGCATACCACATCCTCTGAGGTGGCATCCCTCAGATAATGGGGAGACAGGCTTTTAAGATACCAATTAACAGATGAGGACTGCTCTGTCTGTGGAATAAAGATAGATTGATACTTCAACGCTTCAGTAACCGAGATAGATTGAAACTTCAACTGAGTAAATTACCAGCTTATTCAACTATTGCTTATTAGTGTGATAGAAGCTTTTGTATATTTCAAAAGAGCAATGCTATAGTTTTTATTAATTCATGGGAGAAGATTTCTACAATTTGAGTGCCCTCAAAAAGGAATGTTTGTGGATTGGCTGTAATGGAATGTAGTGCTATTTGTGCTTCTCATTCATATCAGTCTAAATAAGTAGGACAAATGAAGGAGCATCTATTCATCCTTTATCTGCTGGCCAAAACGATATTACAATTCCGTTATTGTCATGTGATACTGCTCTCCTACACACACACTTAAAATATTTCAGACACACATCACTAGACTAGTAACACAAATCTATTTAAGCCACAGGGTTAGTAGTCAGCATGTCATTTGACTTATACCTTGGGAATCTAGCGCACCGGGTGAATTGACATTTTGCTCATTTTGACGTGGAAATTGCTGTTCTTCCTCACACACGTAATCAGACTGTCAGTTCTGCTACCACACTGTCATTTTCACCCCAATCTCACTGTCTGTTTTCCACCTCAGTGAAGTAGATGTGTTTACTGCATTTTTCCTCACCCCATATTGTCTCCCATTGGCTTCAAAATTCCCAATGAAAATCATGGCAGAGAGCTGCCATTGTCCTTTCTGAACAGCCTTTGTATTCTACTCGTGAATGCAAAATTACAACCTCCAGCATTCTCCTCAAAATTGCCTTGACAAAATACCTGCCCATTAGCAACTTTGCTCCCCTTTTCATGCACAACAAAGCCAGTGAAACACTAACCGCTGTCACTGAAGTGTGTGTCAAGGAAGGACATTCTTTTATTCTATTCTTGGAAGTTTGTGTTGCTGAAGGTTAGCTTGAGGTCACAATCTTTCTGAATGAATATTTTCGGATGTACTTTAAATGTGATAACTGTTTAACTTAATGGAAGGGGTAGACAACTATGGTCCCGGAGTGCCAAAACAGTACTGGTTTTCATTCTCTCCTAATCAGAAGAATTCTGAACTGAGACAATGTATGAGTACAATGAATTCTGGGACCAAAGTGTTTTACAGATGTCAGGCCTGGTCATAACTTTTTTTCAAAGTGCCAAATAAACTTTCATTGTGTATTGAATATCAATAACCAAGTTGAGAATGTAAAGTTTATAAAGGAATAATGTTTTGCCATGATAAGCACATTTATGTTGCTCATTAACAGTTTATTTAATTAAGCTGTATAGCACGTTAGCAACAACTCATGGCAACAAAGTAATTAGAATTCTGGCAAGTTAACACAGATGGATAGTTGGGTAGTAATTAAGGTTTGACATTAACATTAGTATTCAACCTATAATCTAAACCCTGCAAATGGCTATACAAGGGCCAAGAGTCTCCCATAGTGCATTCCCTATATGTAAAACATTTAGCAACAGGCCATGCCACTTATTATTTTATTTATACTTCTTTTGGGAGGGTAGCGGTTCTATAAGAGCGCACATCGATTAATATTATTCCTATTGGCAGGTCTTTATGGTGACTTACAAAAGGTCCTTGACTATCAAATTTCTAGCCACATTGTATGATAATTTAACGATAAGATCATCCTACTCCGTTGACATAATGCATCCAATAAATATTCTTCAAGCACTGTCATTATCCTTGGACACACTATCCTCTCATTTGTGGCGAAAAGAAAAAGTGCCTATTCTCCAAACGTTCAGAAATACATGTTGTTAGATATTGCCAATGTAGCACCAATGGTGAACAACACTGAGGTTAAAATACATTTTAAATGTTGGTCAGTTTACTAGTAAACTAGCTACAAACATTTCTTAACAAATCACATGCACATCGTTATAGTAGTAGTGCCTTATTGGGAAAGCTGAGGAAAATATTTTGAAGCATATTAAATAAATTGCTTGTACATTATCACAGTGAACTTTGGCTGAGGGCAGCTTGAAGTTGAACATTTGAAGCTCTTTGAAGTGCTCTCTGATATCATCCTCTCCTCTTCCCCCTCCTCCAAGTTTCCTCTGTCAGTAGCTGCAGGGAGACACTCGCTAACACTCATACGTGCTGTCATGGGAGAGAACAGCTCAGGGCTGTCTGACTTCTGTTCCAATTACTGAGTGGAAGTCACTTGGATAGCATTTTTTAATTGTTAACAGCCCTCAATCTAAAAGGTAATGAAATGCAATCTGCTGGATACCAGAAGTTTGCATTACTAGCAAGCTGAGGTAAAATAGGAGACTCCAACAAGGAGTCGAATCATCATTAATTGAAGATGTATTATATCTGTACTATATCAACCCCTTTTGGACACATTCATGTATTTTGCGATTTAAGTAAATGTCTACGTATTTTCTGTGAATTTATCACTACGAAACTATTAAACTTCAGAGGTAACGATCATAAAATAAAACAACAGTGGCCTTGGGTTTACTCTCCTAGGGCGTTCTGACAGTTTGACACCTTGACAGTAGGTTGTGAGTGACTGCAGCAGAAATGTGCTGCATATTTTGGGGCTTTCTGAGGTGTTGACACCCAAGGTCTAGGTGTGATTCGTAGGGAAGCCATAAGCAGCATCCCATTTCTCCACCATTTTCCAGGACTGTGCACCAGCACACTTTGCAGTGAGAACATGGGCAATAGCTTTAAGCATTGGATATAGCTCCCATCATCATATCACTGGCATACCTTTCTCAGCTGTTTTAGCCTAGATTTATTTAAGCTGATTTAGATTTTGTACATGGTGATACCCATGTACAGTATACACACAATTAATTATCATTATTGGTGACTGAAATCTCAAATACTTATACAAAGCTTATTCTCAAAATAATATAGTTTCCTTAAATATCTGAAAAAGACAATTTGAGTATAAACGGGTTCAAAGGTCAAAACACATACATCATTACAAACTTTAAAAAAACACTTCAGATAAGTTCTGTTAACAAGCTTTCTAACCATCAGCTAGTATGGCTACATGCCTACAACTACAGGGAACAAAAATATAAACAAAATAGATATAAACAGAAGTGAATTGAGTTACAGTTTGTAAGGACATTCATTAGCATTATTTCAACTTTACATTAACAAAGTAAACTTTTTGCGTGCTTGGGAAATGTCTGACCTGTAAATACGTAATATTTGTAAATACTTGTACATGCTTATACAGTGGTCAGAACAAGTATTTGATGCACTGCTGATTTTGCAGGTTTTCCTACTTACAAAGCAGGTAGAGTCTTTAATTTTTTCCATAGGTACACTTCAACTGTGAGAGACGGACGGAATCTAAAACAAAAATCCAGAAAATCACACTGTATGATTTTTTTATTAATAATTTGCATTTTAATGCATAACGTAAGTATTTGATCACCTACCAACCAGTAAAAATTACGCCTTTCACAGACCTATTAGTTTTTCTTTAAGAAGCCCTCCTGTTCTCCACTCATTACCTGCATTTACTGCAACTGTTTGAACTCGTTACCTGCATGAAAGAAACCTGTCCATACATTCAATCAAACAGACTCCAACCTCTCCACATTGGCCAAGACAAGAGAGCTGTGTAAGAACATCAGGGATAAAATTGTAGACATGCACAAGGCTGAGATGTACTACAGGACAATTGGCAAGCAGCTTGGTGAGAAGGCAACAACTATTGGCGCAATTTTTAGAGAATGGAAGAAGTTCAAGATGGTGGTCAATCTCCCTCGGTCTGGGGCTCCATGCAAGATCTCACCTCGTGGGGGCATCAATAATTATGAGGAAGGTGAGGGATCAGCCCAGAACTACACGGCAGGACCTGGTCAATGACCTGAAGAGAGCTGGGACCAAAATCTCAAAGAAAACCATTAGTAACACACTACACAGTCATGGATCCTGCAGCGAACGCAAGGTCCCCCTGCTCAAGCCAGCGCATGTCCAGGTCCGTCTGAAGTTTGCCTCCTCTGGATGATCCAGAGGAGGAATGGGAGCAGGTCATGTGGTTTGATGAGACAAAAATAGAGCTTTTTTGTCTAAACTCCACTTGCCGTGTTTGGAGGAAGAAGAAGGATGAGTACAACCCCAAGAACACCATCCCTACCGTGAAGCATGGATGTGGAAACATTATTATTTGGGGATGCTTTTCTGCAAAGGAGACAGGACGACTGCACCGTATTGAGGGGAGGATGGATGGGGCATTGAAGATGGGTCGTGGGTCTTCTAGCATGACAACGACCCGAAACCCACTGCCAGGGCAACTAAGCAGTGGTTCCGTAAGAAGCATTTCAAGGTCCCGGAGTGGCCTAGCCGGTCTCTGAAACCTGAAGGATCTGGAGGTCTGTATGGAGTAGTGGGACAAAATGCCTGCTGCAGTGTGTGTAAACCTGGTCAAGAACTACAGGACACGTATGATCTCTATAATTGCAAACAAATGTTTCTGTACCAAATATCAAGTTCTGCTTTTCTGATGTATCAAATATTTATGTCATGCAATAAAATGCAAATTATTTTTTTTTAAATCATACAATGTGATTTTCTAGATTTTTGTTTTAGATTCTGTCTCTCGCAGTTGAAGTGTACCTATGATAAAAAATTATAGACCTCTATATGCTTTGTAAGTAGGAAAACCTGCAAAATCAGCAGTGTATCAATTACTTGTTCTCCCCCCTGTAAATACAAAATGTTCTGCTCTCTTCTATTAGCACCTCTGGTTAGATGCTAACTACATTTTGTTGTACTTGTTAAATGACAATAATATTGGATCTAATCTAATCTGTTGTTTTCTAGAGAAACAAAACAGCCATGGAGTGATTGGAGTCATTGTTTTGGTAATAGGTAGGTTGTATAGCTTTTAGCTAGCCATCTAAAGTACATAAGTACACTTTAGTTCCGTTAATAAATGTTTTATTGCCCACAATATTTCAGCAAAAATGTATTGGCTGGGGTAAAATTTACATTTGGAGAGGATACAGAGCTGAACTGAATAACATCAGGCTGTGTGTTCTTGTGGGGACACTCCTGACCTTCAATATTCTGACCCTGGTTCAAGTCCTCTCTCAGATGTTCAAAATGTTGTCTTTCAGATATATTTATCCACTTGGTACTTTTCAGTAGTCACTCTATATATCCCCTCTGTAATACCATGAATCTCATATATTCAAAAGAGTAATTGTATTACATGACCCTTTTATACTGTTATTGTTTTCTAAAGAAACAAACCAGCCGGGGAGTGATTGGAGTCATTGATTTCATTAAAGGTACTGTGTAGCTACTACCTAGTCATCTACAGTAATCTTTGTACAAGAGTACACTTTAATTTCGTTAATAAATGTTCTGTTGTCCATGTTATTTCAGCAGAAATGTAATGGCTGTAGTAGAAGTTACAATCCTGCTGTTTAAATTGTGTAATGGTTAAAGACCTAGTCTGTCACAGAAAACCGTGTATCAAAACCAGCCAGGGACAACAACATTCATCCCTTCTAATTGTGGGCCGACTGAACTTGGTTTGCCTGGTTCCTTTTCTGGTTCCGTTGCCTTTCAGGACACAACTGTTTTTTATAACTAAGATCTGTGAAACACTGGCTAAATTGACAAAAGAGTGAAGGGCAATCATCTCTACAAATAAGCAAATGGAAAAATAGAGCGTGTGCATGTTCACCAGGAGGGAGTGCCGATTCTGGCAGCGGGATGGTTTTCGACACCACACTGGATACCATTAAACCGGACCAATCAGTGTACTTTCATGAATTTTGGGGGTGGTCTTGGTGACTAACCCAAATATTTTTTAAGAACATAGAACAATGTTAAACAAAATGCTATTAGTATTTCTTTAAGGGTTCTTTGATCTGCAAATGTTTGCGAAAATGATTTCAAATAATATTTTTCAGACATGTTAATGAGTTACATATACTGATTTGTATTTGCTTGGTTACTTGTTATAAAGTACATTTTGTTGTTTGAGTTATGGCTGTTGGATTAGATTTGTCTCAATATTATTTACGCGAACAGATGTGGAATTTTTATGAAGAAAGTCAATTTGATCACATTGACAATCAATGCATAAATTTAAAATACATGAAAAACATTTGTGGATCTCAATTCTGCGCATACACATTTAAATTCTACACACTGTTAAGGATTATTTTATTACCATATCCTGATTTATCCATTATTCTGCTAATTCACTGTAATAAATGGACTGTTTAGACTAGGCCTAGATATTGCTTTAGACTGTTCATGGTTGTCACGTATAGAAGGAGACTTAGGTCAGCATGCCCTGTTCTTAGAAGTTGTTATGGCCTGGACTGAAGGATCTTATCTATGGCCCTGTACAGATGGCTCCAAGGTGAAGTTGTCTGTGTCTCCTCTGTTTCTCCCATTCGGGTAGGACAGAGACCAGGGGGTAGCTCAGGTTAGGAGGTCTGTTAACTATGACCTAGAACTTCGGTTACCATGACAATGTAGAGTTCGATCTTGTTTTATGATTAGTATGACGACCTGTTTTGTATGTATGTTATAGCATAAGAGATGATATTTGCAGGAGCTGACCAGGGGGGTATAAAGAGGAGAAAGCCATAATGAAATGTGAAGCAGTCTATCATGGCATTACCCTGTTCATCTTTTGTAATGTTGTGATGATTGTTCCCATGGATCCATGTAATTAAACTTGAAATAATCAAATGTTATACGAACGACTGAGTAGTTCTATATTTGAATAAATTGCGAAAATTTTCCATCTTTTACAACACACAGATTGCATTTTACACACAAAAAGATGAACAATATTTGTGGGTCTCAATTCTGCATGTACAGATTTTCACACACAAAATGTTTTGAGTAGTGATGGGCTGCTATTCCGAGCACTGTTCCGAGGTTTTCAACACCTTTCTGATACTAATTCAAGGGGGCAGGGTCCAAAATAGCACTTTTTTTTTTTCGTATTCTGCTCACTGTCGCATCCGAAGATTCATAGGCGCTGCCATATTAACTAGTTCTCGTTTCACTGGCTCATTTCCGCTGAAATGTAGTACATGTATACTAACATTAACAAGTAACATTACACGTAACATTATTATCCATTTAACTAGCCATTGTCAATTAAATAGACTAACTGAGATTAATCTATATTACAGGAGGGTCTTTTATTTCCCCTCTGTGGTTTCACAAAATATTTTCAAGGTACATTTTCTACAAGGTACATTCTCTTTATATTAGTTTCAAAACACAATGTGATGCTTTTTATATTAACATCAGAGGTGATTTCATTGAAGGGGTTAACACAAATCCATTTGGGTCGAAGTTTGTTTTTTTGGCCTTTGTGTTTGTCTTAGGTCTTTGTGGCCTTTGGTTGTTTACCGTTTCCACTGGCTGTCGTTGAACAATCTGAACTGGATGAGTTGATGTAACAGTTAGGTTAGTCCCAAATGACACCCTGTTCCATCAACAGTGAAGTACTTACATCAGAATCATATAGAACCTCATAAAAAGTAGTTCACTAGAAATGAAATTGGGTGCCATTTTTTGACATGCAACCCCAGTCAGCCACAAACTGCTGGAAACCATTGTCAGCTGGAGGAGGCCCTTTTTCTGCTTCCCTGCCGCCCTCATGCTCTCTGCCGCTCAAGTAATTGGATTTTTATGAAAAAAATTGAGAAATGCAGGCTCAATTGCCCTCCGTTGCTCCGTGCTGGTGTGCTCAGTAGATCGATGCCTTATGTGATAAGACATACTAAAGAGCTTTTTAGCTATTGCCCCAGTTTCACATACAACATGGCCAACATAAAAAATATGGAGAGTTGTCACATTTTAATTGCCATTAGAACAGGATACACGAGGAAAGAACTGTACAATGAAATGCTTACTAGCTGGTTCCTTTCTCAGAGTGCATAATTTTTTTAATAATAGAATAAATAAATGTAAATCAAAAAGAATTATTAGAGACCTATTGTTAAAAAAGTCTGTCATAGTGTGAATGAAGATGAGACAAAGTGAAGAAAATAGTATATGTGTATTTTGAGTGAAGCAGTGGTGATCTTTAAATTCAATAATAGGAAACAGTAACTGTCTGAGTATAAATAAAAATAAAAAGGAGTCTGGTGGCAGCAGTTATGAATTGTGACAAGAACGTGTGTGTGAGTGGAGCCAGTCAGTCCAGATCAAGTGTTAAGCAGTCTGATAGTCTAATATAGAGTTGTGTGCTGTGATCTCATGGGTGTGAGCGAGGCCAGGAATGGACAGGCACTCAAATCGGCTCACGCCCTCCCCCCATTGATTCTTATACTAACCAGAAACTGCCCCTCAATCCCATTTAGCTTTATCACAGCATTTGTGTACTAGCACAGTGTTATTATATCTAATTGGTTAGATAAGGTATAATAGCTAGAATACTCCCTAAGACAGGCTGTCAGAAAATAGATGACCATCAGAGACAGCATCCGTCGTCCTGACTAAATATGCCCCTTTAGGAAGATGGAATAGACAGAGGAGAGAAGGGACAGATGGGGAAAAGAATCTGAAGCCTAGAATGAAAGAGAGATGGAAGCTCTGGAAGGACTTGATGGCTTCACTCTGTCAAAATATTAGACATTGCTAAATGTTTTATCACACAACAAAGTATTTGATATCACTAAAACAAACAGGTACAGATCATCTAATGTAATGTAAAAATGTAAACAGACATAATCCAAATCATTATTTATCAATGGAGGGCCATTAACAAATTAGTTTTGTGCACCCCAGGAAAAAAATCTGAAAATTGGTAAACTAGTTATACCGTAGATCTGGACATACCTGGCCAACAGATGAATTACCAAAACATTTAGTTTAGTTTTTCGATCAATCAAGTTAATTTTAATAAGCCGTTAATACATCAGCAGTTGTCAAAATATGCTTATACAGAAAGACAGCCTAGATCTTCAAGTATTAAGAAATGAGATTATGACACTAGGAAAAAACTGGTCAGGAACCTAGAGAGGATCAGGACTCCAGAGGGTGGAGATTTGAAGATTTCATCAATTTATTCCAACATTCAGATGATTGGTGACTTTAATAAATCACAAGAGGGTGTTCAGAAACACTGCACTTTTATTTGAGTCTTGAGTCATTGCCTTTTCCACTAAAATGTTATGCATTTTTGGTGTAAATCACAATGAGGAATTTGCATTAGCTGGCACCATGTCCTTGTAGTGGCTATACTAAGCTAACTAGCTACTTATTTCTCCTTCCAGAAGAGCAGCAGTGCTTGGTAACCCAGACCCAGCATACTGTGTCTGTAAAAGTGCACTAACGGGGTTCCAGGTGGGAGTCAGCCACGTTGGCCTGCACCGCGTTGGGTTATTAACTCAGGGAGAGATAATGGTGGAGAGCTTCACGGAGTTTGAACATCTCCCTCACGGCGTTTGTACATTTCCCTGCAGTCTGTTTGACAAACTAGTGATTTGTTTTGCTCAGAGTGACTGTAGCTCTTTCATTACAGTCACTGATGATAAATCCGTCGCTTCTCAACAAAGCTCTATGAGCAAACTATGTGTATAGGAAGGCAATATTGTCGGAATTCATTTTCTTTTTAATTGTTTGTTGACCATGAATAAGATGCAGAGTATATATATATATATTTTTTTTTTTTTTGCTTTCGCTATTAGTGTAGTGGGAGGGGCAGTTTGTGCTCAATTTCTCTGCTGCTGGAGATTTCCCCCAGAAATTAAAAAAAGTAATTAGAGTTAAGAAATGGGTAAATGATCATGGGTAAATGCTGCTTATTAAGATATCCATAATTCAGTCCAACTAGTCATTTTATGTTCTGAAACCAAACAGGCTCGTACGTGGCAACATCTTTTCTAGACTTGAGTGTGTCCTGAAGGGAATCTGTCAATGTTGTCGTGCAGTTTGATCGCCGCTGAGGGCTAACCTTTAATTGTATTGCAGACTGGCTGTCAGTGAAGATGCATCTCTCTACATGGCCTCTCTCAGACCTGAAGGACTGAAATCCCGGTCCCCATTAGAACATACAACATCCCTCCAGGAAAGGGGCCCCAAGACATCATGCCCTCAGCAGACAACTAAGTTGCTGCCTGTCCACCCTTTGGATCTATGGTGTCATTAGTCAATACCCAGCCCTCTCCATGGCCACAAGGTGTCAATGCTTCCCTATCTCTGTCTGTCAAAAAGATGGGCAGCCTGCAGCACATGATTGATAGGGTATTTTTTTAATCCATGGGATGTGGAGAGCATAGAGGGCATGGTGTTGTACTTTGGATTTGGACGGATTTGACTCCATCTGCCAGGTGCCAGACGCGACCATTATTCTAATGGCTCAGGCAGGGGAGGCAGAAATTATTTGCCATACAGTAGAATGAGGATGCGGCAACTCTAGCCAACAGCGCCCGGCCAAAGAAAATTGAGAGTAAGGACACAGGCTCTTTTTGGTGACTTTTGAGGGTGATTAAGGTATTCTGATGGATGGAGTATATGTATGGGTCAATTGTAAATTGACAGGAATCCAAACCTCTCAAAACATCTACTGACTTCATCAGATTCATGACAACCAAACTATATTTATTAACTTAACTGCAGCTCACTATATATTTCTCTTTTATACAGATTGCTGCAGTAAACTCACATTTATCGTGGCTAGATCTGACATGCTGCTGTGCCCATTTTTATAGCCATTACATTTTACAGGAAGTTAATGTCTGTCCTGTCAGCTTCACAGCGGATCAATATCTGTCTAAAGAGCACCGCTGTCCTCATCAACTGACCTTCAGCCCACTGATCAAGGACAGAGCATTGACAAGGACAGAGCTATGGCCGCAGGCTTACGGGCTTGCGGTAGCTAGCTGCATGCACATGACTAATTTAATTTGCAGTTGTCAAAGGCCTGATCGCAAAAGCACCCACTCCTTCTACTGAAGTAGAACAAGCATGGAAATGTATGTGTGCTCACTGTCATTCATACTTAGGAAGACACAAGGCAAGCTCTCGCTGTTCAGAAAATTATAGCCCGAATCAAGGTTTGATCATAGTTGTATGCGCCTCTCAGTATAGCACCACCAGGGGGCAATACGAATGGCTGTGGGGAATGTTGTTCTTCAGTTTTAGTAAAATATGATATTGTATTTACAGCCAGTGAGAGAATTTATTACAATTAAATTAACATTTCTCAAGTACCCATGTTGTTTGTTTGTCTCACAGCCATTCCCTGTCATGCCATAGATACATTTGATTGGCAGTGCGAAGAAAAATGACAACACCCTGCGTCGTTCACAACCATCACTTGCATGTTTTGATTTATCTGTCTCACAATAGGACTGTGCAGCAAGCTGACCCAAGGCCACAGCTCCATCGTCCCCTTTGTAAAACACATCAGTGTTGCTGCACTTTCAGCTTATGAGCCCTGACTATGACGATAATGCAAATAGCCACCTCAAGGGCACTGTAGGAGATGGAAACATGTCAGCCCTAATGCCACCCAGCTTCTCACTGTCCACATTAATTAGCATGGGCACCATGTGAGATCAGAATGGCTGGCATGGGCCTGGTTTGCTCTGTCACCCTGTATTCCCTTGTTTCATCATACAGCTGCTGTCACGCCCAACACATCTACAACATTGACGGATTTCATTTGTAACAGACAAGAGAGGCAAAACCGTTTGGTTGCTCAAATGTGTTGCAAAGCAACTTCCTGTACATGCACAGACGCGGTCTGTGTTTGCTTTTAAATTGGATTTCCTACACAGCTCATATGGAATTAACAGGTCAGATCAAATCTCAAGTTTCCTCTTTTAATGCTTTCTGTGTGACAATGACCATACACTAGTTGTCACTTTGATCTCTTCTCCTGTTTTTGTCATCAGGGTCAGCAGAAACATAGCGTCCTTGGCAGTGGGGAACCGTCAGTGCCCTCTATGCCTTTAGAGACGGCCTAAGGATAGATACAAATATGTGTGTGTGTATATATACAGCTCTGGAAAAAAATCTGAGATCACTCATAATTTTTCTTAGATCAGCGCCTCTACATGTGTGACAGCCATTCCACTCCAGTGTCTGTTAAATTGCAACACAGACACACCTCATTTTACTTAATGAGGCACTGATTAGGTGATTACCTGAACCAAATCTAATTTAACGAGAAAAAGTATAAAAACAACTGCTGTGGTAATCACTATCCTCTTGCAATAGAACAAGCTGGATGGCACAAACAGTGTAAGAAGTACCTCAAAGGTAATAAAAAGTAAACTAATATTCAGCATGACAAAAGAGTTTAAATGAAAAGCTTTGAATTAGGAAAAGAAGAGTTCAAGTCTGGTTTTACTGGCAGAGGGATACAGTGAGCATCCATCTTGAAAATTTCAAAGACAGCAGTTCATGAGAACAAGGTCAAGCAACAGACATTGGGGACAACAAAGCTACAGACTGGCTGAGGGTGAAAAGGTCTGTCCACTGACCGAAATTACTGTCAACTCATTCGAATGTCACTCAACAACGGTAGGATGACATCAAGTGACCTACAAAAAGAATGGCAAACAGCAGCTGGGGTGAAGTGCACAGCAAGGACAGTTCGAACAGGCTCTTATGGGCAGGGCTGAAGTTGTGCAAAGCTAGAAAAAAGCCCCTCACCAATGAAAAGCAAAGAAGAGCCAGGCCGAAGTTTACAAAAGACCATAAGGATTGGACCGAGGGGGAATGAAGTAAAGTCCTCTTCTCTGACAAGTCACATTTTCAGCTTTGCCCAACAACCTGGTCTTCTAATGGTAAGTCGTAGACCTGGAGAGGCCTACAAGCACCCACTGTCAAATTTTGTGGAGGATCTGTGATGACCTGGGGATGCTTCATCAAGGCTGGAATCGGGCAGATTTGCCTTTGTAACAGAGGCAGGAATCAAGCAATGTACAAAGTTATTCTGGAAGAACAACTGCTTTTTCCAGCAGGACAATGCTCCATGCCACACAGCCAGGTCAATTAAGGTGTGGATAGAGGACCACCAGATAATGACCCTGTCATGGCTAGCCCAATCTCCAGACATGAACGCCATAGTAAACCCCTGGTATTTGATCAAGAGGAAGAAAGATGGTCACAAGCCATCAAACAAAGACGAACTAAAAAGCATAGTGGTCAGAGAAGCGGACCTGTAAACTATAGGTCCTGTGTTGAATTATTCCTTAGGATTTATTCTGTAGAGACGAAAACTTTCCTGGCTAAAACTTTCAGTATCTGCATTTATAGTAAGCCTGAAATAAAACAGTTTAAGGCCATATTGCGACTGTTTCTGGTGGATTTTTGAGGTAGGATTCTGTGCATGCGTTTTTGGTCAGGATAGACAAACACATTTGATGGCTACAACATAAAGTAGTTATGTCATAGTAAGCCTTAACTAAAACTGTCTACGGTTACATTGCAACTGTTTCTGGCTTGGAAAATTTAATCTTCAGTCTTACTAGCAATTCCTCAATTCTTATGATTTTTTCTAGGAAGTTAGTAGATACTAGTAATCCTATTACTGGCTAATAAGCCGTTAAAATGGCTAGTGGCAAAAGTCATAGCGTTCATAGATGCTATGATGGAGATAAACTTAATAACAAACGTTAGTCAGTTTAATGCAATGCTCAATGGTGTCTAGCGACTGCTGAAATGTGTAATGCCGTGACAAAGTGGTTAAAGACCTTTCCTTGGGAAGACCTAAGTTCGAATCTATTGAAAGCAACAACATTTATTTTATTGGTGGACAGAAATGAAACTTTACGGTTATACAGTATTGCGACTATTTCTGGTAGATTCTCTCAACTTTTCACTTGATGAAAAAGTAAGTAAATATCTATTGATTGTTATTATATCAATGTAATACACGAATGAAAGAAAAAAGTATGTTGTTATGCAATGAAAGAAAAAAATATGTCTGCCTTGAAATGAAATAGGTTTGGCAGACTTGTTAACAATTCCTACTACATTTTTATGACTATTCTAGTAAGTTCGTAAATACTAGTAAAGCCTATGACTGGCTGATATGCTGTTAGAACAGACAGTGGCAAACGCCACACAGTTCATAGGCTATTTGTGGTGGAAGTAAACTCAGTAAGAAACGTTAGTCAGTTTAACAATGTAATTCACAAATGACCAATTAGCTGTTAAAACAGCTAGTGGCAAAAGTAGAGGCTGTACTGACATCTGTGAAATGTCCAGCTCTCTGATGTAGCGCTTAACAACATAGCCACCCATGGGGGCAACCTGGGTTTGAATTTTGAGAGGGCAACACCTTCTATTGCAGGCCGGCTGAACTAAGCTTGCCTGGTTTCTTGTTTTCCAAGCTGTAGAAATATTCTTCCTTTTTATTTATTTATCTTTTTTTGTCTTAATTGTAATGATCTTCCTGTTGAATTTCTTCAGTCAGTGCTGGGAAAAGAAGGGTGTCACAAGGCTGGTGGCAGGACACAGGCGCAGATATGTACAGGCGGTGATAATCCATGTTTTGATGAAAACAACAAAACAAAACAATAGCTCCTGGGACTGGATAAAAATGATCCACACTAAGTGTGGGCAAACACTCAACATAAATGGGTTCCCCAATTGGAGGCAATGATCTACACCTGCCTCCAATTGGGGAGACCCAACCACATAGAGATGCCTAAAGGTATCTTCCTTTGTCCCGTACTGACTATGGTCCCAGCCAGGTGCAGAGATGGCTAGGGGCATAGCCAGGACGTGACAAAGGGTTAATATCCAAGAGAAAATAAATACAATCAACATCATTTGATTGTATCTTGGTAGAAATCATCTAGCTGTGCTCAAGACTCATTGGCTAGGCCCTCAGGCTTTGAAGGGACCAGCCAACGTTATTGACACTGACTTCAATTATAGCAGCATTTTGGAATGACCATAGAATCAACCAATTACAAATTGTCTTGTAATAGGTGGGAAAATTGTATGACGTCTAAAGGCCCTCTAGAGAGCTTAGGTATATGGCACTAATTCAGAGCTAGAAGTGAGCCATATTGTGCTTTCTCATGCTTAAGCCTAGCTAACTGGCTAGATTTTTGCAATAAGTTTATGTAATAACTGTGGTGGCCCGTCTTCCCTGGCTTTGATCTCAATCGAAAAAGAACTTATTTCAGATTTAAAATGAAAAGAGTACCTATAGGAACCTACAACTGCCCATTTCAGAAAGGACAGGAGAATGGACTTAATTTTAAATGATAATCATAATGGTGAGGGGACTTTTTGTTTTCATCTACAACTTGCTTTTTATTGTTATATTGTTCAAACAATTTGGAATGCTATGTGTAAAATATTCTTTCAACTTAGGTTCACTGGTTTTGTGGTAAAAACAAAGGTAATTACAGTGCAATTGGAAGTACTGTGTACATGACATTTCCCATTGTGTTGCATTTTTTTGTCAAATACAGTCCAATTTATTTTCTTTCTGACAGCATTTACAGTCCATGGTCTTGAAACAATGCGAATAGTTGTCTGGTTGAATTTATTCCGCCACTATCTGAGTCACTGTTTTGTCAAATGTTTTTTCTATGCGGTTCCTGCTATCGATATTAGCCACAGATGTGTACGTCTGCTACTTTTTTGAGCGATAGTCGGGGCGCGGCTTAGGAACGTTTAACTGTCATCAAGTAATTGCTTCTACATATGTTTGCAAAAGAAAGGTCCCAAGTCATGCTCTGTGTAGACCAAAATATAAGCCCCATAAAAACGGTAAAAACCTATACTGACTAGTTTCCGTTTCGTTTCGTATTTTCCCATTTAATTTTTCCCATGAAGTATTTTAAGGTCGCTTCAAAAAAGGTTGGTGTTTAGGATATACTTACGTCACCGTTTTGATAACCATTTAAATCTTGTCAGAATAAGGTGACACATATTAATTAACATCATAGCATACCTAAAGTAAGACTACAATTCTCTTAAGCAAACATGTCTACATCAATTCTTAGCATAGCTATCGTTGACCAGCGTGACCATTCCAAAATCCTTGTGCTGTTGTATTGAAAGGTAGTGTTACAAATCTTCTGTCCTCTTTCTATGCTAGTCACAGCCATTAGCCACATTTAGCTTGTATTGTATGACCAGATCATATTAGAGGTTTGGGACTGTGAATGGAAAAGGCCATCAACTTCTAACAATGTGTAGTCTGTGGAGATGTACATGGCTGATGACAATAATCCTCTGTTCGGAGAACCCACAGAGGAGGATCTTCAGTGGTTGAGGAACTGTCTCTGAGGCAGGTTTACAGGCATGGCAGGATTCCTTGAACCTGAGCCAGAACAACTGGTAACCTTCCTGTCATTACTGGACATTGTTTAAAATCAAGGGAACCTGGGACCTGCAGGCATCCTGGCTGGCATGGTGATGTCTTTAGAGCAGCAGGAGGCTATGGCTAGCAACAGGGGGGCAGCGCACCGACCCCTTATTGCAAATCATGCGGAGCGGGAGGTTAAGAGCCAGCAATTTAGGATTTGTGTTAGGGCAAAACAAATTGCTTCAATGTTAAAAGGATCCTTGGCTCACAAGCGCTAGAACGGATGTAAGTCTGTGATTTGCAGCATTGACAAATGGCTACTGGAAAGGGTATGTGCAGTCAGGGCTGAAAGAAAAAAGTAAAGGATTACTACTATAGCTTAGAAAATTGTAATAATAGCCTGGTAAAATGCATCAACAAAATAACATCAGTTTTTGCAAGTTGTGCTGAACTAAAATAATGTCCTTGTAACATTAGTGCCATCTGAAGTGGATTGCATAATTTCATCGATGTGCTAGTTATCTTTCTGGTTGTAATCGGATTTCTCGACGCAACAAGTTAACTGGAACACACGAGAAATAATGCATACATGCATGGCTAACATATGCATAACTTCGTGTAAATACGTTTTCCAAAACTCAAAACATGATAGCACGCTACCATGTTCATGTTTATATACACAGATGAATGAACAGAAACAAGCCAGTTTAGCATTTTGACGCTAGGTTTTATAGGGATTATCATCATATTTCAGTCAATACACAGGCGTGTTCCCTATATCTATTTTGGACATCAGATCTTTTACTAAGTGAGAGCCTAGCTCCAACAGTCACTGTTCACCACTGGTCCTTGGTGGTGAATATTATTTATTTATTCATGGCCTTGGTGGGTTGGTGAGCCTCACATGACTTAGGTGCAAATTAGTATTATTTGCATGAATTGTTAAAAAGTCACACCATTTTGTGGGTGTGTATGTATGTATGTATGTATTGTTTAGTCAAAACAATACAACATGTCATATATAAAAAACAGTATAGTTATTCAAATCATATAGCCTACAAAATAATGAATTTCTAAAATAATGCCTACACCTGCCAACAACAATTGAAATAAAACGTGTGATTGATGGGGGAATGTTAATATCTCAGCTATGGAATTCAAAATAGGTCTTGACAGGTAGACTTTTGAATTATAACATGGGTAACAGAAACAAAATTGAACAAAATGTTAGACCAGGGATTTAAAAAAAATCTATACATGTCTAAACAGGTCCATCAGCATGTAAACTAGAATCTTTTTCAAATGTGGCCACTAAACAACTCAGTGGGATCTTATATGATAAAATAAAATGTCCATACTGATAATATCAATATTGCATCTAAAATGTCCATTGTTAAGCAGAGACACCGAATTAGCCAGCTTTGTCAAATATATTTGGTTGAATGTGTTATTTTGGTGGCTAATGATTTATTTTTTTAAACAATAGATACAAAAGTTTTCCAGACTTTGTATTTGTTTGTATCACATTCATTTTTCATATATAGTGGATATAAAAAGCCTACACACCCCTGTTAAAATGTCAGGTATTAGTAATGTAAAAGAATGAGATAAAGATAAATCATGTCAGAACTTTTTCCACTTTTAATGTGACCTATAATGTGAACAATTCAATTGAAAAACAAATCTTTGAGGGGGAAAAATATAAAATAAAAACCTTACAATAACCTGGTTGCAGGAGTGACTCGGATTTTTCACAAATAAAGTTCAGCTTTTCGATTAAGATTTTCCGGACATTTTCTTAGTTGCATCTCAGAGCAAAAGTCATGGTCTGCAGAGAGCTTTCAAAGCATCAAAGGTATCTCATTGTTGAAAGATATAATTCAAAAGAAGGGCACAAAGGATTAGATATACCATGGAACACAGTGAAGACAGTCATCATGATGTGGAGAAAGTATGGCACAACAGAGACATTACCAAGAACTGGAAAAAATGTATGAAAAGACCAGAACAAAACTGGTCAGAGAGGCTTCCAAGAGGCCTACAGCAACATTAAAGGAGCTGCAGGAATTTTTGGCAAGTATTGGCTGTGTGCTACACGTGATAACAATCTCCCGTATTCTTCATTTGAATGGGCTATGGGGTAGGGTAGCAAGATGGAAGCTTTTTCTTATGAAGAAAAACATCCAAGCCCTGGTGAAGTTTGCAAAAACAAACATCAAGTCTCACAAAATCACGTGGGAAAATGTATCATGTTCTGATGAAACCAAGGTTGAACTTTGGCCATGATTCCAATAGGTATGTTTGGCACAAAAACAACACTGCACATCACCCAAAAAACACCATACACACAGTGAAGCATGGTGGTGGCAGCATCATGTTTTGGGGCTGTTTTTCTTCAGGCACCACTTAGTCAGGGTGGTGGGACATATGAACATATGAACAGTTCCAAATACCAGGCAATTCAAACGTTTGGGAGAAAGCTGAAGATAAAAAGGAAGTTCACCTTTCAACACGACAACAACCCAAAGCACATGCAAATCCACAAAAGCGTAGCTTCACTAGAAGAAGTTTAACATTTTGGAATGGCCTAACCAGAGCCCAGACCTGAATCCAACTGAACATCTGTGGGGTGATCTGAAGAGGGCTGTGCACAGATGTCCTTGCAGTCTGACAGATTTGGAGTGCTTTTGCAAAGAAGAGTGGGCAAAAATTGCCACGTCAAGATGTACCATGCTAATAGACTCCTACCCAAAAGGACTGAGTGCTGTAATAAAATCAAGAGGTGCTTCAACCAAGTTTTAGTTCAAGGGTGTGCACACTTATGCAACCAGGTTAGACTTTTTATATCCACTGTAGCATGATACATTTCTATTTTCTTTTTTTATGGGGTTAAAGTGCCAACATTGTTTGGAATTTATGAAATTCATAACAAATCTCATTGGTTTAGATATACAAGGGTATGTGACAACTTGAAATATTGGATTTGTTTAGGTGCAAATGATTTATTTTAGAAATTTCCAATTCTAGCTATTTTACTTTAGTGTTATGTAACCAGGCAAGTTGATTTTATTCCTATTTCGAGCCATGACAAGAGGGGAATGTTACACGGTGGAGGAGCAGTTAGGGTGAACTGTCTTGCTCAGCATTATAGTGACAGATTTTATCACATACCAAGCCGCACATTTAAAAAGCACCATCATTTAGTGCAACCAAAATGAAAATGCTATTTTTTAGTGCAAATGCGTAACATTACAGTTTACTGCAATGCTAGGGCTTGGTGAATTATTGAGTGCATAGTGTTAACTGCTTACACATAACTTGAATGTGTACAACCTTTTCTCAATACCATAAACACACTTCTCTAAACTCACACCATATTGACAAAACCCCAGACTTGTTACACAATTAAACTTCACACTCAAAACTATATTATTTGCCAAATAACTTCATTGCCTATTACACAACAAGAATTAGAGCGGTTACCTTGGCAAAGCGAGGTTGCACAAAGTATTAAATAAAGGGGTGCCAATAATAACAAAAATGTGATGTGATTTTTTCTCTTTCAATTAATGGTTAGATTTTCGTTTACATTTTAAATGAGAGATCAAGAAGATAAACAATGAAGAATGTGTCACAATGCTGGAAGTAGGACACAGGCGCAGAGACATAGCAGTGGAAATAATCCATGTTTTATTAATGAAAATAAAGAACAAAACAATAGCAGCTTACTGTTACTGGGTATTGGCAACCAGGTGCAAAAAAACATAATGATCCACACCGAGTGTGGGCAAACACTCACGTAAATGGGTTCCCCAATTGGAGGCAACGATCTACACCTGCCTCCAATTGGGGAGACCAAACTTAAATAGAGATGCCTAGAGGCACCTCTTTTTGTCCTTTCCTGACTATGGCCCCAGCCCAGCACAGAGATCGCTAGGGGCATAGCCAGGACGTGACAGAATGTTTTTCACTGCCTCTTTTGCTTGTATTTACAAAGTGTGTGAATATTAGGGAGGACACTGTAATTGTTCGTTTTGTGTTGGGTTTTGCAGTATTATTCTCCAACACTGAAAATCTTTCCCAAGAAGACAAGAAGGAAGTGTTTCAGACTGTTATAGGGTTTTTGTCATGAAAATAAATGGCTATTCTGCCACAGCAACCTGTGTCTTTCCTGGGCCAGAGATTTTCACCTATATACTTCTCCCCACTGTATATTCTGGCGACCTGTGTACCTTGAAAAATATCATCATGAATGTCATGAATTATTCTTCTTGATAGTTTTTCTCAAACAATATATGGTTGCTTTTGAAAACCCATGTTCACAATGGTACAGTGAGAAGTTATTGGGCCTCAGGAATCATGCATGGTCTACCACCATCAGTAGGTGTTTTTCAATTAAACATACAGTAAAAAGGTTGTACAGTAAAAAGGTTGGTCACAGCAGTCAGATACATTTACAGTTAAGTTGCCTTTTAATTTCTGAATGTCTAAACAATTGATGCCACAGTGAAACAGCTCTTTTTATTCATGCCATCATCCTGATTGTTGACTGGAGAACTGTTTGTTGAGAGTATTAGGATTTTGAGTATTTGAGTTTTGTTATTGAATGCAGGTGACAACATGTTGACAGTTGTGCTTTACTAAGAGAGTTGTGTGTAAGTGGGAATAGACAACAGCTTTGTGTAAAAACAGGTACATATTGCTTACGTTGTAAATGGTCTTTCTGGAAATGTTTTTTGAATATATATTTCACAGAACCAGTTTTTGTATGTTAGCTACTGTAAAAATGTTTTAACCCTACACTGCAGTGAACCATATAATTACTGTAAACATAAGAAAATGTATTTAATCTCACAAATGTTTACAAATATATCATCTCTATTCTTGTAAAAACTGGAGATCATTTTCATTGTTGTACATTGCAGCTGCTAAAAACCTATATATTGGTGTAGAATTAACAAAAACGATTTAAGGTGCAAAAACAAACTTCGAAAGTTTGTTGACACAAGCTGTTAGATGTCATGTGGATGTCAATAATGTAGGCTAATCTGAAATAATGTATTTCTACAGCGAGTGGCTGCATTTGTGTATATTCAAACACATTTTTTCTCTCAAGTCTTAATCACTTCAGATTCTCACTAATGTGATGAAACCTAAACTCACTTGGCAAGGTAATATGTGTGTGCGCAGTATAACTTTGTTGAAATATCAAGAGCCTCGTAATTCAAAATACCACCATATATCTCCCAAATAAATATGGCACATTGGTATGTACATGTATGCCTTAGGATGTGCTTCATGGCTTGAATGGCTTACTAAGCCTACCCTCTGGAATTAAAGGAGCAATCTGGGCTTAGTACAAAACATGATATCATTTTGATCACTCTGATCAATTATTGCCTCCATCACTCTCTGTAAATTGTATACATTTCTCTAGCTACTGCTCTTTCAGTAGCTGGTTAAAGGCTTTATTTTGACAATTTTGCAAATGTTTTTAAATATAAAAATAAATCACGTTTATGTAAGTATTCAGACTCTTCACTATGAGACTGGAAATTGAGTTTTGGGCGCATTATGTTTCCATTAATCATCTTTGAGATACTTTTAAAAAAGTATTAGCCGTCCACCTGTGGTAAATTCAGTTGCTTGAGCCACAAGGTCTAAGGAAAGGGCCTTTGTCAGCGCTGAGACAAAGAACCAGATTATCACTCCAGAGTTCCTGTGTGGAAATGGGTGAAACTTCCAAAATATCAGCCATCTTTTCAGCACCGCACCATTTGGCCTTTTTGGTAGAGTAGACAGACGGAAACCACTTCTCAGTCGTAGTCTCAGAACAGCTTGCTGAGTGTCCTTTAGGTGCCTTTTAGCAAAATCCAAGCTGGATGTGATATGATTTTGATTGTGTACATTTGCTGTGTCAATACATTTAAAAACAACAAAAATATACTAGTCATAGATGTGTAGGCTTTCTCTGCGTCTCTGAGACTCGCCCGTCGACCTCATGAGTACACATCCTTCAACCAATGAACTCTAATGCAGATGCAATCTGGCTGCACCTACATGGACTGTCCTCACACATCCAAATAGGGTGACGGATTGGCTTTACGGCTCTGTGGTGTCTACCGCAAACACCTGTCTCTTCTTTTGAATGCACAGCTTTCAAGATCACTGGCTCAGTATTAGTCATGGCTGTACCGAATGATCATTCTCCAAAGCGCAACTCTCACTTTGTAGTTCAACTAACTGAGCTTCTAATACATCTGATCCTCTTGTGCCTTGCTATGCTAGGGCTTGGGGAATTCCACACACAGAACATGTTGACTCCTCTGGCTGCAATATCTCTACCAGCCTGGTTGAATTGGACGACTTCAGACTCTAACAGCCTGAGGAGTTTGCCAACCACAACAAAGGACATGCACTAGACCTGAGGCCTTGTTTATCAATAACGTGTAAATCTGTGTTTTAAACATGCTGGGATAAATTTGACCCGAAAATCCATGATATTTAGACAGATCTTTCTGTTTTGCATTATGGGCTTAAAGTGCTGACACTCACCTTTTACTTGGAAGGTATGTTCGTATTGGAAAAACGTTTAGAAATTATAGTATGGTAACCCGGAAGTGCAAAATACAACCACTATTACAATTGCACAACCTGAATAAAAATCCTCTCCCAACAGTGCCACAGTAATACAATTACACCCCCCCCACACAAAAAATATACTTCCCCGAATAGCGCAAAACACAACCAGTAATACAATTACATGCACCCCATAAAACTATTCCCCCCAAAAGTGCAAAACACAACCACAACAACAACACAATGACACGCTCCCAATTCCATACACCTAAAAGACTCTTGTCGCGGATTGGATGCATAGTCTGTCATTCAGGGATAACTGGACATTGGAAATGAGTTAACTGCTTCTGAGAAGGAAGAATTATTAATAATTTTGGTTAGATGAAAATTGCATTGTACTTATACCTGCAGTATATTCAAATAATTTCAGAGAATCAGTCTGATGGATAGTTGTTAATAGCTTTCAATGGTATAGGGTATGTGAGCACTTGTTTTATATGGGCTCTGATACTGACTGTTTGTCATGGTGAAATCCTTGTGGGAAAAAAAATAATTGGATGGAGGGATAAAAGAAAGAGTGATAACACAGAAAGTTGCCACTGATGCACTGCTATCACACAATGCACAACTCTAGGGGCATCTTTGCAAGGAAGTAATTGAGACATCATGAGCCTGTCAGCCCAAACTTTGAAAAGATTGTTTAAAGAAATTATGATTCTATTGTTATTGAAGAAGAAGAAAAAAAACATCCAAACCATGGTACCTTAGAATTCGTTATTACTGTTGTGTTGGCTCTCATCCATTAACTGTCAGTAATTACAGAAATTGTTGGTTCCGGACTTCAGAGAAAGTTATTTATTATCCCCTCAGACAGCATGGTTTGGCAGGGTTTGAAATGGTAGGCACATTAGTGTCAGTAACACAATTGCACATTGGAGTAATTTGGTGGTTAAAGAGTGAGCCACATGAACTCCAGTTCGACCTACCAAACAGTATTTTGGATGAGTATAATCCTCCCATAAACACACCCACGCCTGCTGGGAGGAAAAGCGCCCCAGGTACCTGATTTTGGACAGTAGTGTCCGATTCAACTGGTCAGTATCTCTCCAATCACCACCCCAACTGCTGCAAAACTATACTAGTAAATTGCAATGGCATTTCGCTGAAATGGCATTGATAGCAGGGCAGATGCCTGCAGGCTTGACTTCTCACAATAATTATCTATTTTACAGGGGATGAAATGTGGTTTGGTGGTACTAAAAGTGATCATAATCTCCCGAACGCTGTCTCTCTCTGTGTTACAGTCTAGTTCGTTCATCATACTGTCTGCATTGTGAATAAAATTGCGATCGAGTAATGACACAGATCATAAATAGCTTCCCATTAAACAGTTTATAAATACTCACTGGTCATATAAATGATGTAGCAATGACAGTCTTGGCAATCATAAAATCTCCCGCCCCCATTTTAGACAAGATTGACAAAGGGACTGGCATGAAAGCCCATGGCTGAGAAGATCGAAATGTGATACAAGTCAATTTTACAATTATTAGACTGCACTATTTCAAAATATTGTGGGTTCTTGGGATTATTAGATGGCATTCATTTTTCAAAGATTTTGTGCTGAACACACTATATGATTATATTGTAAATCCCCTTGAGCCTTCCTGACAGGATTTGATGTCTCTTTGTTTCTTCCACCTCACTTTTCAGTGATTCATTGGTTGACCCTCCACCCTCGCCTGGCCTAGCCTTCTTCCTTGAACAAGGTAGTGGGTATACGATACATTCATAGGAAACAGTGCTAGTGAAGGAAACCCCAAATACAGGTAGAGCCATTTGCCAAATGGTGGAGGACGTGCCTTGTCTCTGCATGGATCCTTACTATGGTGACCATGCGGGTGGTCAGACTTCAGTTTGTGTTGTGACCACCCTAGGGTTGGTGGGTTTAGTGGTGTCGTCAGTCGCGGCATTTTGTATCTCAACCGGATGCTCTCTGCACTGTGTAAAGTTGCCATTTCCTAGTTCTCAAGGAGGGCAGAACATTACATCCTACTCTGGATGTCCGAATGCTCACGATACATTTACTACTAGTCGAGTCATCCCAGCAACTGGTTTACGTTGATCGATCTGAAGGACGCTTACTTCCATGTGCTCACAGGAAGTTTTTATTTTGAGGCAGTAGTCAACAAGTCGAGGGAACTCTGGCTCCGTTGGGATTCAGAGGGATACGAGAGCTGGAATATTTGGATGATTGGCTGATAGTATCTGAGTCACATCAGTATGTGGCAGTGCATACTGCTCTACTCTTTCAAATTCGCCATGCACATTCAGTATTTGGGAAAGAAAGTATACTCGATTCTCAATCTTGTGCTCATATCCATTCACAGACAGGATGCCTTTTGTCGAATCTTTTCCCTTGTCTTTTCCATAGTGCTTCACCTGGAAATCATGGCCTCCCTGGTGGCTGTCATATCTCTTGGGCTGTTATGAGACCTGTCCACTGCCGGCTGCTGTCCAAATGCCTGAACCCCTCACCATCTTCAATGATGTTTCAAAGTTCTGGCTCCTTGGTAGGTTCCCCAGTTGTTTTACAGGAGACTCCATTGGGCTGGGTTGCATGGTTGCAACTATGAACATCTTCTCGGCAGGTAAATTACCTAGAGCGTTTGACAATTTCTTGACCGTTTCAGTGTTTTTTGAGGCTCCCTTCTGGGCCAGCATGTTCTGGACATGAGTTTGTTTGAAAGATTGTTTCATTAATTGGACCAACTGGCAACAGAGTTCTACAATATTACTGGCAGGATTCATATGCTCTCTTCCCGCTCATCTCAGCGTATTGAATAACAGCATTTCCCTATGTGCGCTGAGAAACTACATCACTCTGCAGGGAGCATTCAAGAAGGCACATTTATATCCGATTATTGGATGCAAGGTGCGATAATTAATCCCATGAATTGATTATTGAATGATTTGATAAACACAGCTTTATAAAACCTATACACTGAGCCTGCTTAGTTCAAAAGACTTGTGAACGAAGGGATGATTCATTCAATTTAATGGTCATTTGACTGTTGAGCTACTGATTGATCGCAGGCTAGGGGGTCTAAGGCGCTCTGGCCGTTTCTACCAAAATTACTAGGATTTTTTTTCATTTTAATGAACGACTTGAAAAGATCTGAGTCAGTCACAAGAGTCAAACATCCCACCACTACAGGGAACAAAGGTTATAGTCATAATCCAAGGTTTTCCCGCCATGCCTTTTATTCTGGCAAACTAAAGAGAAAATCTCCTCAGGGGCTTAGAACTGTTGTTGCAGCTGATACCTGCAGTGTGGCTCACGGAAAACATGATGCATCTCATATTCTTGTGACCAAAAAAATCCAATTACTTTCTCAACGCTTTTCCCCCCAGCCTTTTCTATGCCACTTCAATGACATCTCAATGTGTTCTTCTCTGATCCATTTGGAGGAATTGTCCAAAGTATCCAACAGGGATGGCTACATGTTGTCCTGCAGGTCTGTAATGAATGTAACACCTGCAGATTCATATAATGCCTGGTATTTTAGGAAATACCTTGGTCTATTGAAGCTGGGCTATACAGGAACAGAGAAGAATTAACTCATTCCTGAATGACAGTAAAGATATTTAGATGTTTTATTTGGTCGGCACAATACTCACAATTCTTGTTCCATTGAGTTGGTTGAGTAAAACAAATTTGCTATACAGACACCAGATATGGATTCTTACAAAGCCACATGGTGCATTTACTTTATGTGAATATACTATTTCTATGTTAATATAAAGTGTAGGTTGCTAATAACGTGCAGCTGAATCCCATTGTAAGCTACGTGAGTGCTCTGAGCTGTGTGTCTGTAGCAGTGCTATACCAACTGTTTTGAAACAGTTCATTTTGATCCAGGGCTGTAAAGTTGAACAAAAATGCCTTGTATCGATCTACACTTTAGGGTAACCCAGTTCACACATCATAAGTACATTCAGCCTACCTAGAGGGCAACAGATAAGCCTCCTGTCAAGGTGCACTGCAGAAGGTAAGCAAACATTTTAACAAAATAGACTGAATAATTATGGAACAGGCAAATAGAGGGCGGTTACAGTCGTTGGTGCTGGAGTTTGCTATACCTGACCAGTGTCAACATGATGGTGAGCATTAAAAGAGATCCATCCCTGCTGAAGCAGCCTGCTAGAAACTGGTTTCTGTGGGTTTTTCAAGGCCTGATTCATGAAAAACAATGAAAAACATTCTAACCGTTGTTGTTTTTGTCTGTGTGTAAGCGTCAAACAATATTCTGTAGGCCTGGGACTAGTGAATTACATTTCAGTAAACATTTCTGAAAGTTTTTAGAAAAATCTATGATAATTGCTTGTTAAGCTTTTAATAATTTCTTATAAGCTGTATTACATGTAATTAATGTAGTATCAAAGTTATTAATATGTTGTTACAACGTTCATATCTTGTGGACAGACATACATAAATGATACTGGTATAACTGAGACAAGTCATGCTATCGTTTTACAAATTTTCCTCACTTTCCTCACTGGTAAAGTAAAACAAAAAAATCCACAGCTAGCAACTATACTTGTCATTTCACTTTGTCCCTTTAATGTGTTCTGATATTTTTCTCACATTCTCTTTTTTCTCTCTTTTTTTCTCTCATTTCCCCCAAGTCACTTTCTGTCACCTCAACCCTCCTCTTTGGTCTCTCTATCCCTGTTGACTTCCTTAATTCGTCTATTTTCTCTCTCATTCCTTTGGAATTTGTTCTTTAAATTATGTTAATTTCAATTTTTAACAAATATATTTTTTATATTGCATGGATGGATAAATCATTTCTTCCCTACTCCCTGGGGTTTCTTATAGGTATATAAATTAGGTGGATAGGATATGCTTTGAGTGACTATGTGCGTTCACAGCACATGTATGTGGGTGATTCTTTAGATTGCAATGCATGAGTATATCGATATGACAATTTACTGATAACTGATTGCTATTTTACACTCAGACATCATAGTAATACATACTAAATTGCTACCATGTTTCCATGTTTGCTAGTTTAAACCATGGTATAGGTCAATTCACTAAAGTACATGACAAAATATATGCCGTTGTGCTCATAAGTTTGCATACCCTGTCCAACATTTTGAAATTCTGGCATTGCTTCTGACTGAAATATGTCTGATCATGAAAAAAACAAGCCATTTATTATCACATAGCTTTTGGGCTCCTTTTTAATATCAAAATAATAAGAGAAATCACCCAAATAGCTCTGATCTAATGTCTGTATACCCTTAGTTCTTATTACTGTGTATTGCCCTCTTTAGCATCAATGACAGCATGCAGTCTTTTGTAAGATTTGTCTATGAGGCTCTGAATTCTTGCAGGTGGTATAGCTGCCCATTCATCTTGGCAAAATGCCTCCAGGTAATGAAAGGTCTTTGGTCATCTTGCATGAAACAGAGCGGCACGATGATGCTAAGGTCAGAAGACTGTGACAGGGGTCAGTTCATTTTTGTCCTTGTTGCAATGTTTTGTTTTATGATTGTGCCATTCTGTTACGACCTACAGTTGGATGTGAATCCTATAAGAAATAAAAGACATGTGTTTTGCCTGCTCACATATATTACCAATTCTTCAAGGGTATGCAAACTTTTGAGCACAACTGTATATAAAAACTCTTAAAGTACTTTGGTGGTACACAGAGACAAGCAAAGCAAGGCATCAGTATGCATGTGTTGGTTCAGCAACTCTCCTGACCTTAACTAGACAGGTTATGCTTGCATGATCGGTGCATATTTAATTTGTAAATCTTTTTCTGGTTTAAGAAATAAGCTTTGGCTGTTTTAGCAAATGTTAGTTAGCTGAATTAGCTAGCTACTGCAAAAATATTTTAAAAAATGTAGGTAAAGCATTGATATAGAAATGTGTTAATATACAAAGGAAAATTAAGCTGAGTGAAATTAGGTTTGAACTAGATGAACATACACAACTCGAATAAATTAAGGGAACACTTAAATCAGACCTGGATCTGGGCATCAGTGAGCTCCTGGACAGTCTGTGGCACTACTTGACAGCGTTGGATGCACCGATACATAACGTCCCAGAGGTTCTCAATTGGATTCAGGTCTGGGGAACATGAGGGCCAGTCATTGGCATCAATGCCTTTCGTCATCCATGAACTGCTTATGCACTCTGGCCACATGAGGCCTGGAATGTCCAGAAACAAGAGGAACCCTGGGCCTACTGTACCAGCGTAAGGTTTGACACTGGGTCTGATGATTTCATCCCGGTACCTAACAACAGTCGGGGTACCGTTGGCTAGCACGTGGAGGTCTGCGTGACCCTCCATGGATATGCCTCCCCACACCATCAGTGACCCACTGCCAAACCGGTCATGCTGAATGATGTTTCAGGCAGCATAACGTTCACCATGACGTCTTCAGACTCTTTCAATGCCAAGCGAGCTGTATAGTGCTGGGCTGTGTGCACAGGGACCTCATGCCACTTTCATGGAGTGACATTTTGGTTTGTATTTTGTAGGGATCTGGCAGTGTTCCTCCTGTTGCTCCTGTCACAAAGGAGCTGATACCGGTCCTGCTGCAGGGTTGATGCACTTCTACAGCCCTGTCCAGCTGTCCTCACGGCCAGTTCTCTGGTTTCTCCTACATGCTTTTGAGACTGTACTGGGAGACACAGTAAACCTTCTTGCAACGGCATGTATGGATGTGGCATCCTGGAGAATCTGGACTACTTGTGCATCCAGAATGGGCTGCCACATGCTACCAGTTGTGACAACGACCCTAGAAAAATGCTAAACTATAGAACAATCATTCAGGAAAGATAAGGAGAGGGCAATTGTCTCTGGCCACCACCTACAAAATCATTCCCTTTTTGGGGGTTGTCTAGCTGTTGCCTCTCCAGTGCCCTTGCTGTCTCTTTAATTTGAACTGAAACAAGTGACATTGATTTACAATTGCTTATGCTCCCTAATGGGACAGATTAATATCCCTGAAGTTTTACAGACTCAGTGTAATACTGTGATCATTCCATCTTCATCATCATTCAGGGGACCTCAAACTTCCCTTTCCCAAGCTACATTTTGCCAGCTCTGACTGGGTGATCCCGAGGCATTCCCAGGCGTGTGTCAAAATATAATCTCTGCCCCTAGTCCTGGGCCTACCCTGAGGTCTCCTCCCAGCTGGACGTGCCTGAAACACCTCCCTAGGGAGACTCCCTGGGGGCATCCTTATCAGATCCCTGAACCACCTCAACTGGCTCCTTTCGATGCAAAGGAGCAGCGGCTCTACTCCGAGTTCCTCGCGGATGACTGAGCTTCTCACCCTATCTCTAAGGGAGATGCCAGACACCCTTCTGAGAAAACTCATTTCAGCCGCTATTACCCGCGATCTAGTTCTTTCGGTCATGACCCAGTCTTCATGACCATAGGTGAGGGTAGGAACGAAAATTGACCGGTATATCGAGAGCTTTGCCTTCGGGCTCAGCTCTCTTTTCATCACAACGGTGCGGTAAAGCGAATGCAATACCGCTCCCGCTGCTCCGATTCTCCGGCCAATCTCCCGCTCCATTTTTCCCTCAATCGCGAAGAAAACCCTGAGATACTTAAACTACTTCACTTGGGGTAATGCCTCATTCCCTACCCAGAGGAGGCACTCCATCTGTTTCCTGCTGAGAACCATGGCCTCAGATTTTTGAGGTGCTTATCCTCATCCCAACCACTTCCTACACGGTTGCGAAACGGTCCAGTGAGTGCTTGAGGTCACAGACCAATGATGCCATCAGGACCACATCATCTGAAAAAGCAGCGATGAAGTCCCCATCCCACTTAACTGCAACCCCTCCCCACCCCAACAATGCCTCGATATCCTGTCCATAAATGTTACAAACAGGACTGGTGACAAAGCGCATCTCTGGCGGAGGCCAACCCACACCTGGAATGAGTCCGACTTACTACAGAGAACCCGAACACAGCTCTCACTTTGGACATTCAGGGATTGGATAGCCCTAAGAAAGAACCTCCTCACCCCATACTCCCACAACACCTCCTGGGGGACCCGTTCATATGCCTTCTACACAAAACACATGTAGACTGGATGGGCATATTCCCAGGCCCACTCCGGAATCCTTGCAAGTGTAAAGAGCTGGTCAGTTGTTTCACAACCAGGATGGAATCCGCATTGTTCCTCTTCAATCTGAGGTTCGACTATCTGCCCTAATTTCCAGCACCTTAGAGTGGACTTTCCCAGGGAGGCTGAGTAGTGTGATACCCCTATAATTGGCACACACACTTTTGAACAGGGGAACCACCACCCCGGTCCGCCACCCCTTAGGCACTGCCCCTGACTCCCACGCAATGTTGAAGAGGCAACATCCAAGACATCCCCTCCACATCCAAAGCGTTCAACATCCTTGGAGCTTTGCCACTGTGGAGTTGTTTAACTACTTCAGTGACTTGTGCCAAGGAGATTGACGATGCTTCCCCATCAGCCTCCAGCTCTGCCTCTACTATAGAGGGCGTGTTAGTGGGATTTAGTATTTCCTCAAAGGGTTTCTTCCATCGCCCAATTACCTTCTCTGTTGAGGTCATCAGTGTCCCATCCTGTACACCCTGTTTCCACAATAATTGTGATGATTCCGTGTTCCCTTATTTTTTTGGAGCAGTGTATTATGAAGCAGTATAGCTATTGTTTCTTCTCTCCAGATTAGTTCACACAAACTAGCTAGACAAAAAAGTATGATTATTGAGTCTGTCCAATTCAGCAGAAAAAAATAATAAAATAAACATTTTGTCAGCAGTTACATTTGTTTTTAGTTTATTTGGCAAAAGACAACCCCAATTCAGGAAGAATATATTACTGCGTGTATGCTAGCAATTTTTTTTCAAAAAGTTTTCAAATGTGTTCATTTGGTTTCATGTCAGCACCACAAACAGCCTCCTGCTATACACCACCACTACGGTCAGCAGTGCACACTTTTAATTTAATTACAGCTTTCATAGGGAGTTGTGGTTGGGGATGGTGGCCAGGAAAAAAACATCACTGACCCTAATCACAAAAGATGAGCAAATACTTAGTTTTTCTGGTTGTTCATAACCACATTGGAAGCCAATTTTGTTGTCTGATCTGACCCCTAACCTAAAAGGTCTGGGCATGCTTCAGCGTTTTCCTTGCAGAATCAGTTTAGAACACGTGATAACAACTGTGTTGGAATAAATACTTGAAATAAAGGGCAACAGTGGGTGGCAATATTACTAGTGGACAGTAGGGGGCGATGAGTTGAGATCTACCAACCCAATCCCAAAGAAGAAGAGCTGAGCACACAAACCACCTGTTTTTTAAATGGGGGCCTATAACTTTAAATGAGGTAAATTACAATTTTCTCTACATAACACTATAGGGGCTTGTATATACAGTAACATTGGTAGGTTAAGATGATATTAGAAAACAACATCGCCATCATCATGTAATTATTAATATTGAATGCACTTTGATAGATTGCAATGCTGTCTTTAGCAAACAGTCAACCATGAATAACTAGCAACGAAAATTCCATGGACTCCTTTCAGTATTACAATTTTTCACCCTAACTGCTTACACACATTTCCTGAACAACACATTCCTCAAAACTCCCCAAACTCCCCATACTCCATTCTTCACACAAAATGTAACATTAGGTCTACATGCAAAACCATAGTACAGGCATGTTAATAAAACTTAAGTTAACCAATGGTCGTCAACATGGCAGCAGCCAAATGCATGACTATGATAAACGTGTTACTTTGAACGATTGTAGCAAGTCAAGCAGAATTGATTGCAATGGTGTAAATAACAGTACAAAATTTGATATTAATTACAGTCATTATTTACACTCAACCAAGTTCATGCTTCTTGTTTAGGAAAAGAACAACTCTATTATTTTAATTGCAACTGTTGGAAGATACACACTGCAGGGCTTCAATGTCAGGTGCATCTAAAATTGGATTCCCACAGATATTGCCTCACCCTCAGCATTAACTTTCTCAATCAGACCTTCCATCTGTTTAGAGAATTTAGAACACACCACATCTCAAGCTGCCACTGATTCAATTAACAGTTTCTTTTGCTGCCAGAAATGTCTTAAAATGCTTTATTTACTCATTCTCAGCAGTAGATATTAAAGGAGTCAATTTTAATTAACAAAGGCTAACATTTTAATAAACAGGCTTATCATAAATGGCTCAATTCAATTTCTGGGCTTATGGTTTTGGAAAGTCTCCTCATAGACACCCATAAAATCCCATCCTGTCTGGTTGTGTGGGGAGAATTCTTCCAGGTATACAGGGTGTGTTTACAGTAGCTGTAGCCAAAACAGTGTTAATTGAATAAAACGTTAGTTTCCATATAGGTGTTCAATAATTTAAGAGCTGTATGACACTCGAAGGTGCCACCTGAAGAAGTGACAATAGCAAAGTGGTGACCTATGCCAGTGTTTTGGTACAGTACACTATAGCTCGTAGATGGAGCTAGAAAAACGTAACTACTTGCAGATTCATCAGTAAAGATATGTCCCTCAATAAAAAGTTATCTGATCCCAGAATGGTGTATACAGTATACATGCACCACTTTTCCAAGTTTTGACATCACTCAGAAATTCCCTTGTTTTCCATGAAAACAATTGTTTGAAAAATATATATATAGTCATTGACAAGTTAAGAAATAATGATTTTTAATTGAAATTATAATTGTATCCAAACTTTGCTTTCGTCAAAGAATCCTCAGACCTTTGGAATTCTAGTTGTACATTTTTAGGTAATCTGAAGAGATTTCACCCTATGTGACCTTAACCTCATCCCACCAGTTAAATTGGCTTGATGGGCACTTCTTATGTACTATACGACCAAGCTGCTCCCAAAATAGCTCTATAGGGTTGAGGTCCAGTAACTGTGCTGGCCACTCTATTATAGACCGAATTCCAGCTGACTGCTTCTTCCTTAAATAGTTCTTGCATGGTTTGTAGCTGTGCTTTGGGTCATTGTTCTGTAGTTGCAGGGAATTGGCTCCAATATATCACCATCCACATGGCAGCGCATGGTGTTGCAAAATGTATTGATAGCCTTCCCTCTGCAAGATCCTTTTACCTTGTACAAGTCTCCCACATTACCACCACCAAAGCAACCCCAGACCACCACATTGCCTCCACAATGCTTGACAGATGACATCAAGCACTCCTCCAGCAGCTTTTTATTTGTTCTGGGTCTGACAATTGTCCGTTGTGATCTGAACACCTCAGACTTAGATTTGTCTGTCCATAACACTTTTTCAGTCTTCTTCTGTGCAGTGATTGTGTCCTTTTTACTTTGCAACTCTGCTTAAGAGGCCAGCATCCCGGGGACACCTCTTCACTGCTGAAGTTGAGACTGATGTTTTGCATTTAATTTTTAATGATACTGCCAGTTGAGGGCCTGTGAGGTGTCTATTTCTCAAACCAGACACTCTAATGTCCTGGTCCTCTTTAATAGTTGTGCACTGTAGCCTCCCTCACCACTATCTATTCTGGTTAGAGACAGTTTGCGCTGTTCTGTGAAAAGAGTACTACACATTGTTTGCGATTTCTCACATGGAATAGCCTTTATTTCTCAGAACACTGGTGAGTTTCAGATGAAAGTTATTTGTTTCTGGCCAATTTGAGGCTGTTATCGAACCCACAATTGTTGATGCTCCAGATACTCAACTTGTCTAAAGATGGCCAGTTTTATTGCTTCTTTTATTAACACAACAGTTTTTTAGCTGTGTTAATAGAATTGCAATAGGTTTTTCAAATCATCAATTAGCCTTTTAAAATGATAAATTTGGCTTAGCAAACACAATATGCAACTGGAACACGGAAGTGATGGTTGCCTATAATGGGCCTCTGTACAATTATGTCAATATTTTATAAAAAATCTGTAATTTCCAACAATAGTCATTTACGATATATCTACACTCTGTCATATAAATCCAATGTTATTATAATGGACCCAAATTTCGCATTTCATGTATATATAATGCCCTCATAAAGGCATAATTCATGGCAGAGAAACAGGAAACAGAGCATAACGTTTAGGCAGCAGTGCTACATTTGCAGTCTCCTGCTGTCCTGCTAAGAGCCCCCTCCTGACCTTCAAGGAATGAGAAGTCTATTTGCTGTCATGATTTAATTGAAAAGGTCTGTACGACACAGTGATTTGCATTACAATCACCTTTTTTAATTGCCCAAGAAGACTGTGCATGCTTTATGAAGAGTACAGTGTTAAAGGCAACATTTTAATGACTGTCCCCAGGGCAGACACAGTGTGGGACATATAGGCTGAACTAAATAGAGAGGAGAGTTTCAATGTACAGTATTATAAAATAGACTATATCATTATTTAGTTCATTGCTAATGATTAATAAAGAGAATTGGACAAGAATGCCTTGTTACTGATCTATCCTTTTGAGGAACGTAATTAGTACGTCCAACATCACATCACAGATAAATCATGGTGCTGATTGTCTTCAGACATTGTTTGATGATATTTGTGTTAGGCTATCCATTATGTCAGTGGTTTTCAAGCTTTGTTTCAGATGACCCATCTTTTCAAAATGACAAATATTTGCAATCCAAAATACACAAATCATCATATACATTATACTTGTTATTAATAGTAGTAGTAGCAGTTATTATTATAATCAACAGTACACATGAAAATTCTCAATATGTATTATTATTATCAGTAATCAAACACATTTATTTTCTCTGTATATAGACTTTCTCCTGTCAGCTTTGCAGGATGCAAGGCCAATGCCTATATTAATGAAGAGATTTGGACAGCAATGTATTGATCTATCCTTTTGAGGAACGTAATTAGTATGTCCATATCTTTTACATCACAAATGATTCGTGGGACTGATTGTCTTCAGACATTTTTTGATGTTATTTGTACTAGGCTGTCCATTACTTATATAAGCAAATACTATGAATCCTGAGTCATTACCTACTACTGCCTACCTTTAGAATGATACCATTATTAGATCTAAAGATGTTCAATCAATCATTCTTTGTCTTTCTTCACTCATAATTTACTTGGTATTTTGTTTTTTGTTGATGGTTTAAAGAATATATTTTATTTCACTTTGAAATTCTTTAGTGTGAGTAACAGAGGCTGTTGGCATTACTACACTATTGAAATGCATCCTCAATTTCCGTAGACAATCACTAATGACATGCTAGCATTCTCGTTAGTGTAAGTTTATGACCTTATCACTACTCACTACTGCCTAATTTCTCACAGAAATGCAAACATTCTGCTCTGGTCACATTATATTTGTGGCAACTGAGCACAATTGGAAAACCCTATTGATTAGTGGTGTGTGCCTTTATCTCCATGCTGTCAGCACAGCTCAAGCTCATTTCAAACATTTCCTATCTCAAAGTCAGCCTCAATCATATATGCATCTTGAGATTGTCCCTTGCTTCGTTTCTTTACTATAATGCCTCCTTTCTTTTGTATCAATTTGGAGATTAGGATTGGGGCTGTCCATGTTTGGAACTAATAGGCATCCTTGTTCTATCAGGATTTATGTATTTTTTTAGGTTGCTGGAAGCCCTTTTTTTAGGTTAGGAATTACGTTTCCATATATCTGGCATGTCACATGAACTTCTTTGTTTTGTTTGTGCAGTATGGTCATGATGCCATGGCTAATCTCACTGTACTGCATGTAAACTACAATTGATAACACTAATCTAGAGTCTAGACGTGGATTAAGGTTTTAGCTGAATTTGTAAGGCATTAAAATGTCATTACTTATTCCGATCTCTACAATCTTTACACATTTCGGAAAATTAATTTGAACAGTATGTCATTTTAGTACCTGTCCCTAAAATTTGGATTATAAAACTTTATCAATACCCACAGTTACATTTACCAATCTTTAAAGGACCAAATCTGGCAGAGTAATTTGCTGAGATTCCTGCTTCTTACTCAGAACCAGATGAGACAGCTAAATGCTAAGGCTCAGTGAACAGCGAGAGCCAGCTAATCTGTTGCTTCAAATTAGGCCCAGGATCAGGCTCCGAGACGTCCGGTAATCGTCACTTCCTGAATTACCCTTGATAGTGGCTTGTGTTCACTTCAAGATGAGAGCAAACTCTGGGGACGAGGGAGTAGGAAACATTTTACAGGCTATATTTAATATGAGTTTTTTATTAGACATTTACCCACATAGTCCCCTGGGAACAGCCTGGGTACTGTTTGGATAATGTTTGTAAATCTGAGAAGCTTTTGATCTCTGTTGGTATTGATGCATTTCCTGTTTAAATCATGTATTTGTTATAGTTGTGGGTAAAACAGAAGAGTATCTGTGAAGAATGTATGTTCATCGCAATAAATCATTTTACTATACATGCCTGGTGTTGGTGTAAATGGCTGTGCAGGTGTAATTTATCTTGTTTATTTACAGTACATTGGTACTGTTTTTTATTCCCTGGCAATCCCCTAGAAATGTGTTCATGTGAATCAGCTAGTTACTTGCTAACCGTGTCTCTTACAAATTGGTTAGATGGACTTGATTGATCAGCACATGCATCTGTTACCTTGTTAGTCTGAATGTCTGTCACCTGTGCTGGCCTCCTGACATTTAAGAGCTGCAGTCACAGTGCCTAAGTTGCAATGAGACACACCGAAAAAGTAGCACTTAGAATTTTTCTCGTTGACTTATTATAGAAGCCTGAAACCTTTCTTTTTCTATTTTTTTGATTTCTCCACTGTTGACTTTCATTCCCTATCCTAGTATTCTTTCTGTTTGACTTATCTTGCACCAACCCAGTGGTCATTCAGGGTCGGAATCTTTTTTATGTATTTTTCTATTGAACAACATAACAATTTATAGAGAATGGAACTTAAATACCATATAAATACGTTATATTTGGCCACTTAGTGCTCCTCTCTGAAGTCATATCCACCTCCGCCCACCAGAGCACCATAGCTTGGCAATGCCCCTGTCCATCCCCAGATCAAAGACATTTTCCAGGGATAAGATAAGTCCAGCATTGCCACATGGCCTAGAGGACACAGAAGTGAGTGTACCCACATCAATCAGGGCCAGCATGCATACTGTTCACAGTGTACAAAAGGAATGTTTAATACCCTCCTCAAGTTGCTAGGCTGGCACCAAGTAGGGACCCTCCTGGATGCTTTTCCTAGCCATTGTAGAACCCCCACTGGTTTTATTTTGGTCATTAGTGTTTCGATTTGTTGCTTTCCTTTTCCTTGAAGGACAATATTTTTGGGTACGTTACTAGGGAGTGTAACAATGTGCAGTCTGTTTTTACTGTATGTCTGTTAATATCTGTTAATATGTCCATTAATATGACGTTAGCCTACAGATGCAAAACAAAAATTGAATATCATGGAAGTATTTTTTTTCCGTATTGTTCCATATATGTTATGGAAGCCCAGGTTGCATTGATAGCAGCCTTCAGCTCGTCTGTGTTGTTAGGTTTGATCAGTGGACCAACACCAGCAGGTGACATGGCACCCCAAATCATCACTGACTGTGGTAACTTCACACTGGACTTCAGCTTGGATTCTGTGCCCCTCAACTTCTCTTCCAGATTCTGGGACCTTGATTTCCAAATGAAATGCCAAATGTATTTTTATCTGAAGAGAGGACTTTGGACCACTGAGCAATGGTCCAGTTCTTTTTCTCCTTAGCCCAGGTAAAGCGCTTTTTTGATGTTGCCTCTGGTTCAGGAGTGGCTTGAAACAAGGCATGCAACATCTGTGCGTGGTGGCTCTTGATGCACTGACTCCGGACTCAGTCCACTCCTTGTGAAGGTCCCCAATGTTTTTGAATCGTCTTTGCCTGACAATTCTCTCAAGGCTGCAGTCATCCTTGTTGTGTGTACACCTTTCCTATCACACTTTTCTCTTCCAGTCAACTTTCCATGAATATGTTTTGACACAGCACTACAAACAGCCAACCCTTTCAGCAATGACCTTCTGTGGCTTACCCTCCTCATGGAGGGTGTCAATGAGTGTATTTTGGACATCTGTCAAGTCAGCGGTCTTCCCCATAATTGTGGTTGTGTGTACTGAAGGCCCAGGGGGTTAATCGGCTAATTACGGTACAGCTCTTTTCGGGTCGATATTTCTGTATTGTGTATGTTTATTCTAATATTTTGAGAAACATTTCCACAATATATTTTTTTAGATGCACCAGGATGTGCCATCAACATTTTTTATTTCCTCAAAGAGGGAGGCAAATACAAGAGACTCCATTTTGCTGGAAAAAACATGCCATTTACATTTACTGGTTATAAGCAAACCACAATGACGAGCATTCATAGCGATGTCCAGCCGTGTAGTGAGGAATCACCAGAGGCCCAAGACTTTTTCAAACTCAGGAAGAATAGCTAGCAGGCTAGAATCTGTAAAAAGAAGTACCGAGTTTTGAAAAGCCTTCCTTCTAGGATGGGAACAAGGATCAGTTGTTGAATTTTCCCAGTGCAAAATATTTTAAATACTGCTGTTATGCATAATTATGTCTGTACCACCCACCTCCAATCACTCCAAACTCCGGTGGTAGATACACTAGTGGCTTTAGGCCAATAACCAAAATGTTACTGATTCTAATGCCTGAGTAATCAAGGTAAAGCAAATCTGTTGTGCCCCTGAACAAGGCAATTAATTGGAACTGAAAGTTGCTCACCTGAATCCAATTCTTGTGTGTTTGGTGAGTAGGAAACAATGTGATTAAGCTGTGTTAGCTTTGGACTTCATATACTACATCTATTGGCTTGAGATCATCAGGAGAGTTCTAAATATTACTGTGCCGAATGACTGTGACTCATGAACTCCTAATGAAAATCCTGCAACCAGTGGTTCTGGTCACCTGACATCCTACAACTTTGACACCATCCCTACTCCAGACCATCTCGAGTCCTTTCAATTCCATCATCATTTCTGACCACTGGTTCATAGATGGTCCGAGTCACTCCCATCCCCAATGAACACTTGATTCCTGATACATAAAGACCACATAAAGACCAGTACACCCTTCTTGCCTCTTTTAAAACAATTGAGTAAGCTGTCCCTGACCAAGTCTCCAGTTATCTTTCTGAGATCGATGTCCTCTAACTAGTGAGGATTCAAGAGGGGTCACTCAAGCGAGACCGCTGTCCTCTTTGTCACAGAGGCTCTTCACACTGCTTGAGTTTACTATCCTCTCTACTCATCCTCCTAAATCTATCTGCTGCCTTCGACACTGTGATCCATCAGGGCTTCCGAACTCGAAAAAAGCTCTCTCTGGATAAATTACCTAAATTCTTCCCCCAGTGCTGTTGCCAGCAATCTTGGGCACCCTGAAAAGATATATGCCTAGACCCCCAGCTTACCTTTGAATCCTCACCACCTTTCCCTACTCTATCTACGGCTCAGCCTACTTACTGTAACTGAGTTGTTGTCCCACCTAGCTATCTTAAGATGAAAGCACTAACTGTAAGTCGCTCTGAATGAAAGAATCTGCTAATTGACTAAAATGTCAAATGTATATATTGCCACAGCACTGACATCCTATGCATCTCTTTATCTGCAATAACAGATGTTTAGTTTTGGCACAGATATCATGGTGCTTCTGAATATTATTTTCGTCTCTGTAGGAAATGCTGTTGTATTTTGATTGGGTTCCAATAAAAAATAACTGCTCACAAAATGTTCTCAACTCGGTAATTTCCAGGGTAGCAGACACTGTTTTCTACCATTATTTCATGATAAAAACTTTTTTCTTTGGAAAAAAGATACAGCACGCATTGTTTTACCCCTTGTCTCAGCGCTCTTCAACTATAGCTATGGAATTAAACTCTGATGGTGGGAATACCTGTTTTAGTTAACTCCAGGCGAATGTAAAAAGGTACTTTCATGGTACTTTTGTTACTCAAGGTAAAATACCAGGGCACTTTTATTTTTCTGCCATGTTAGTGACCAAAAACATGTAAGAATTATGATCTCTTTAAAGAGTATTAACATGGTATTTAATCTGTTATAGAATGTTTACATTACAGAAACAACCATGGGTCTATTGCCATTACCAACATACCATAGTATACCATACTGTGTTTGAAAATACCACAGTATTTCCATGATATACATGGAATATACAATTCATTTTCATGTATAACCCCATTTCCAAAGAAAGTTGGGAAGCTGCGCAAAATGCAAATAAAAACAGAATGCAGTGATGTGCAAATGTATCCCTATAATTAATAAAAAATAGTACCAAGAAAACATATCAATTGTTGAATGAAAGAAATGTTATTGTTTTTGGAAAAATTCATGACCATTTGAATTTGATGCCAGCAACATGTATCAAAAAAATTGGGACAGGGGCATGTTTACCACTGTGTTGCATCACCTTTTCTTTTATCAATACTCTCTAAGTGTTTGACATCTGAGGAGACCAACTGCTGTAGTTTAGCAAGTTTAATGTATTCCCATTCTTGCTTGATATAGGATTTCAGCTGAGGGCCACCTAGGTTGTATTTTTTATTTCATAATTGCCAAATATTGTGTGACAGGTCTGGACTGCAGGCAGGACAGTTTGGCATCCAGACTCATTTACTACTAAGCCGTGCTATTGTAATTTGTGCAGAATGTGCTTTGGCATTGTCTTGCTGAAATAAGCAAGGCCTTCCCTGAAAAATACATGTGTTACTCCAAAACCTGTGTATATTGTTCAGCATTAATTGTGCTTTCACATATATGCAAATCACCCATGCCATGTGCACTAATGCACCCCCATACCATCACAGATGCAGTTTTTTTCAACTGTGTGTTGATAACATGCCGGATGGTTCCTCTCTTCTTTAGCCCGTTGGACATGATGTCCACGAATCCCAAAAATACGAATCCCAAAATTTGTCAGACCACAAGACAGTTTTCCACTTCACCGCAGTCTATCTTTTAAATGAGCTCAGGCCCAGAGAGTTTCTGGATCTTGTTTGTATGTATTTTCCTTTGCATGGTTAAGTTTTAACTTGCTTTTGTGGATGCAGCGATGTACTGTGTTCACAATGGTTTTTGAAAGTGTTCCTGAGCCCATGCAGTGATGTCCACTAATGTCTGATTTAATGCAGTGCAGCCTGAGGGCCTGAAGATTGCAGCCTTCCAATATAGATTTATGGCCTTGTCCCTTGTGTACAGAGATTTTTTTAGATAGTGATACTATGTACCGTGGATGATGAGATCCCCAAACACTTTTCAATTTTACGTTGAGAAATGTATTCTTAAATTGTTGCATTATTTGCTTGCACAGTCTTTCACAGAGTGGTGAACCCCTCCCATTCTTAACTCTTCTCTGAGACGCTCTTTTTGTACCCAGTCATGTTACTGACCTGTTGCCAGTTAATATAATTAGTTGTTCTCCAGTCTTGTCGCCCCCGTTCCAGCTTTTTGAAATGTGTTGCTGGCATCAAATTCAAGTAGGCATATATTTTTCAAGAAACAAAATGTCTCAGTTTCAGCATTTGATATGTTGTTTTTGTAATATTAATTATTGAATATAGGGTTTGTATGATTGTATGATTTTCAAATAATTAATTTGCATCTTATTGTATGACATGAGTATTTGATCACCTACCTACCAGTAAGAATTCCAGCTCTCACAGACCTGTTAGTTTTTCTTTAAGAATCCCTACTGTTCTCCACTCATTACCTGTATTAACTGCAACTGTTTGAACTTGTTACCTGTATAAAAGACACATGTCCACACACTCAATCAAACAGACTCCAACCTCTCCACAATGGCCAAGACCAGAGAGCTGTGTAAGGACATCAGGGATAAAATTGTAGACCTGCAGAAGGCTGGGATGGGCTACAGGACAATAGGCAAGCAGCTTGGTGCGAACTGTTGGCACAATTATTAGAAAATGGAAGAAGTTCAAGATGACGGTTAATCTCCCTCGGTCTGGGGCTCTATGAAAGGTCTTTATCAATGACCTGAAGAGAGCTGGGACCACAATCTCGAAGAAAACCATTAGTAACACCCTACGGCATCATGGATTAAAATCCTGCAGCGCACTCAAGGTCCCCCTGCTCAAGCCGGCGCATGTCCAGGCCCATCTGAAGTTTGCCAATGAACATCTGGATGATCCAGAGGAGGAATGGGAGAAGGTCATGTGGTCTGCTAATACAAAAATAGAGCTTTTTGGTCTTAACTCCACTCGCCGTGTTTGGAGGAAGAAGAAGGATGAGTACAACCCCAAGAACACCATCCCAACTGTGATGCATGGAGGTGGAAACATCCTTCTTTGGGGATGCTTTTCTGCAAAGCGGACAGGACAACTGCCCTGTATTGAGGGGAGGATCGATGGGGCCATGTATCGCGAGATCTTGGCCAACAACCTCCTTCCCTCAGTAAGAACATTGAAGATGGGTCATGGCTGGGTCTTCCAGCATGACAACGACCCGAGTCCCACATCCAGGGCAACTAAGGAGTGGCTCTGTAAGAAGCATCTCAAGGTCCTGGAGTGGCCTAGCCAGTCTCCAGACCTGAACCCAATAAAAAAGGATCTGGAGAAGGTCTGTATGGAGGAGTGGGCCAAAATCCCTGCTGCAGTGTGTGCAAACCTGATCAAGAACTACAGAAATCAAATGATCTCTGTAATTGCAAACAAATGTTTCTGTACCAAATATTAAGTTCGGCTTTTCTGATGTTTCAAATACTTATGTCATGCAATAAACTGCAAATTAATGATTTAAAAATCATACAACACGTCGAATTAGAATGATGTTGTTGTGACTGTCCAAAATGTTGCTCAAAAGAAAAGTCAACCCGATAAATACATTTGGACAGAGAAGTCACTATGTTTGCGGTACTGTTTAAATTTGACAGATGTTCTTGTGGGTAATTTAGCATTTTTCTTAACTTACATTTGCTAACCATCTAGCTGAGAAATACAATCACATGTGTATAGTAACTTTCTAGGTAGAGAAATTAAGCTTGCTTTTTACAGTTGTGCTTAAAGGTTTGCATACCCTTGACGAATTGTAAATATATGCACCATTTGTAAATTAAACATGAGTAAGCAGGCAAAACACATGTATTTTATTTCGTATGGGATTCAAATTCAATGGTATGTCATAACAGAATGGTACAATCATAAAACAAAACGTGTTAACATAGGAAAAAAGGAACTGACCCCTCTTCAAAAGTCTACATACCCGTAGTCCTTAGTACAGTGTACTACCCCCTTTAGCATCAATGACAGCATGCAGTCTTTTGTAATAGTTGTCTATGAGGCCCCAAATTTTTGCAGGTGGTATAGCTGCCCATTCATCTTGGCTAAATGTCTCCAGGTCATACAAAGTCTTTGGTTGTCTTGCATGTACTGCACTTTGGAAATCTCCCCAGAGTGGCTCGATGATATTAAGGTAAGGAGACTGTGATGTCCACTCCAGAACCTTCACCTTTTTCTGCTTTAACACTGGAGGGTCAAATTGGCCTTATGCTTAGGGTCATTGTCATGCTGGAAAGTCCAAGAGCGTCCCATGTGCAGCTATTGTGCAGAAGAATGCAAATTGTCTGTCAGGATATTCTGATAACATGTTGCATTCATCTTCATCCGTTTTCAAAAGATTCCCTGTGTCTTTAAAGCTCACACACCCCCAAAACATCAGTGAGCCACCACCATGCTTCACAGTGGGGATGGTATTCTCTTCACTATAGGCCTTGTTGACCCCTCTCTTAACAGCGCTTATGGTTGTGACCATAAAGCTCTAATTTGGTCTCATCACTCCAAATTACAGTGTGCCAGAAGCTGTGAGGCTTGTCAAGGTGTTGTTGGGCATTTTGTACCAGGCTTTTTGGTGACATAGGTGCAGTAAAGGCTTCTTTCTGGCAAATTGACCATGCAGCTCATTTTTGTTCAAGTATTGTCGTATTGTGCTCCTTGAAACAACCACACCGTCTTTTTCCAGACCAGCCTGTATTTCTCCTGATATTACCTGTGAGTTTTTCTTTGTATCCAAACAATTCTTCTGGCAGCTTAGTCTGAAATCTTTCTTGGTCTACCTGACCTTGGCTTGATATTAAGAGATCCCTGAATTTTACTTCTTAATAAGTGATCTATTCATATGATAACTATCTTGAAAAAAAAGATCTGTTATATTTTCTAAATCACTGCCAGAAATTTTACAATTTCTGCCAGGGTATGCAAACTTATGAGCACAACTGTAAGTGAGCTACTATTTGGTGTTATCTAAAACATGTTTGATTAAATCATAATCATGACAATAGCTTTTAGTAGTAGGTTGATGAGAAATCTCTAATTGCAATATAGTATCCTCTTCAGGTTTTAATCCTGAATTCGAATTGGCTGATAGCTGTGGTATACATAATATGTCATGAGGTTGTGTGGTATATGGTCAATATACCATGGTTAAGATCTGTTCCTAAGAACGAGGCATCGCAGAGTAATGCCAGCACTTACCTGTTTATATTGACAATATGTCAGAAACCCCCAGGATGCTTTATTGCTCTTATAAACCACCACCAATGCAATTAGAGCAGTAAAAAGTGATGTGATGTCATAACCGCGGTATACAGTCTCATAAAGCACAGCTATCAGCCAATCAGCAGTCAGATTTCCAATCAAATGGTTTAAACGAGACCATATACAATATTGACAAAACCTTTGTGCAGAAGCTAACGGACACAAGGCTTGAGGCAAGGTTGGTCTGTGTATGTGAGTGGACAGAAATGCTGTTACGGTGTTATAGCGACTGTTAAAGATGGGACCTAATTCAAGCAAGCACACCAACATCATTACCAATGCCAGTCCAGCAAGAAGGGCAATTCCCATCTGAATGAAAACCAAGCACCGGGCAACATGCGTCTGTTTTATAGCGGGTACACAGTGCATGTACATGTCTAAATGAAAAGGTGTGAGTGGTAAATCGGTACACTTCATTCTTTCTGCCCTTCAACCAGAACCTTTGCGACATCATCATCATCATCATTCCATTGATATGCTGTACCTCCAGGCTAGAAGCATCAATGTGTGCTCGCCCACCTTCTCATGTACATCGTCATTGTTTAGGGTTGCTTGCTGAAACATTAGTTCAGCATCTCTGTTACAGCATAACAAGGCAGGGATCTCGCCGCCTGCTGACAGCCCAGCTTGCACTTTGTTCTTCAGAGGCGTCGTACATGCCTCCATGCCCCCTCTTGCCAGCTGCCCCTCCTCAGTGGGCGCTGAGCTGGGAGAATCGGAGTGAGGCAGTTGTGAGCAACGTCTGCAATGGCCACTAGGGGCAGAGCCACAAGAGGAGCAGCACAGACAGACAGACAGAGAGAGATCAGTACATTACATTGAGGAGAAGCGAGAAAGAGAGCGAGAGAGTCAGAGTGAGAGGGGGAGAGAGGGAGTCCGAGTGAGAGGGTGGGGGGGAGAAGGAGAGAGCAAGATTGAGGAGCACACATTGCCCAGCATCTCCACTGCAGCCGTGAGAGGCAGCGCGAGAGAGCGAGACGAGAGCTTGCGTCGTAGCAGCAGTAGTGACTACAGGGCTACATAGCACTTGGCTGAGGGATCGATTCAGTCGCCAAAAGACACTGGGAGAGTGAGGAGCCTCTTGGAGATCAGTGTACAGCAAGGAAGAGGGACAAGCATCAGAGGGAGACAAGATAAATCAAAGACACATTTGAATTTTTCATCCGGCTGATTTCTCCAACTTGGTAAGTTGGACTGCATGTTTAAATTATGGCGAGATTGATGGCAGGTGTAACTTCGTTCCTGGCGAGAGTTTCACCTTAAGGGGAGCTAGACAACAAATTAATGTTCTCAAACGAAACATAATTATGCTGTGCAAAAGGGCCACAACAACATCAGATTTATGACCCTCTAAAAGGTACTGGATACCTGACAATAAATGGACACTAAAGCCCTCTAATGTTAACATAGACCATTTCCTTAAGCACTGTTTCACATCTAAAAAAAAATGTTTTCTTATAATTTCACAGACTATTATTTAATCAATGAAACATTTGCATTTCTGAAATCAAACAGCGCATTCTTTATTGGCCAACAGATTACATATCACAAACAGCTATGTTTGCTTTTTTATATGTTATGCTGTTCCACACCTTTTATAGCGTTATTATTCTGTATATAGCAAGTCAATAAAATCTTGTATAGATAATGTCTATCCCTTTAATCTCAAAACCGAGTAAACAATGTGAGAGTCAACATTTAACAACATTTAAAGTCTCATGTGTTTTTAATTGATTTTGGAGGAATGCATATTGTGGGGCTTTTATTGTATTTTATTGTGTTTTTTTGTTATATATACATTTATTTGGGCTTATAATGTGAATAGGATTATTTGTAATAGTGTTCCCCTGCTAACATTAACCCAGTTCAAGTGGCACAACAATATCAAAATGATGGTGGGTTCTGAGGGTTGCGAATGGATCACTTGGCAACAAAAATATGGGTTGTATACTGACATTTTTCACCTGAAAAACTTCAAAGGAAGTCAATGTGTCACCAGGCGTTCATTGATGAATAGTTGTGATGTGCCAGATCCTAAGCTTTTTTAACTTTTAACAGCAGAACCACCCCTGAGTCATGGAGTCTTGATCACATTACTCTCTGTACCTTAACGGATATTATTATTTTATATATAAGAGAATAATATCAAATTATTTTAATACTGTGAGCTTATGCCAGTCCGTTTCGGGTAACATGGCGTGCTGCTTTCTCTTTGGAAATGTTAGGCATACTTAATGCAATAAATCATAGATCTTGGCTGTCTAATTCGTTGAAGTGAGGTTGGCATATTATCCATGGGCCATAGAGTTGGTGTTTTTTGGTAGAAATGACAGCGATTCTAAAATCTGGTTGGAGTCCTATCCTACGACTTACCCTTTCAGATTATTTACTGCAGAGAGACCTAAGACGATCGCAAAAAAGGACCCTCATCTTTTTCTGCTGTCACTGAGATATCATTTGGTTATTTTTAGACAGCACCTTTGTGTTGTGTTCTGTGTGGATGTGGGCTGGCTGTGAGTCTCCAGGTAGAAGGTAATCAGGTTGAGGATTCATCATACCTCTTAGCCGTTGATTTCCTTCTCCCCTGTGTCTCCCTGTCATTAGCCTGAGCCATCCCTTACAAAGGACTCCCAAAGTCTGAAAATGCAGATAACATTCTCGCTATGTCAGCCACTAAGTACAGATCCATCCATACCTTGTGATTGACTCTTTAACTGGACAGGGATCGGTGAATGTGAATATGGATGTAATGGTTGAACATCAAAGGGCAGAACCCCTGTGGCCATAGGGTTGGGGGAATGATGGGAAAACAAAATAGCACATTCCAAAATATTCAGACTTTTTTTCTTCATTAATGACACTTAAAAAATAGAATCATTGGTTAAGAGATAAAAAATATTCACATAATTTAGAGGTGCTCTTTTTCCCTTCTCCGTTTATTGCATTTCTCTAGAGCTCAGGACCATTTCTTTTCTCTCTATGTGAATAATTAATATTTACCGGTGTGCCAGTGGGTAGCCAAACAACAAGATGATGTTGGTCTATGTGGTAATTAATCATTAACATAATATTTCAATCCTGGGGATTTAGTTCTTGGTTGCACCAGTGCTGATTGTGTTAGGAAAATTTCCCCCATTACTCCTCGTTATTTCACATTCCAGTTGCAGGTATTTCATTCACTTGCACCATCAATTACTGTGGGTAATGTATTCAAACAAACAGGGCTGCCAAAACTCTGTCCAGGTGTGCACAATAGCAAAAAGCCAGATCCATTAAATCTGTACAATTGTGTGGGCCCCTATAATAAAGAAACTGACAGAGTGATGAACAGCTTCATGAACAAAAGTGCAACTGAGGACTTCTGAGCAGTATGTGGTCACATCTATCATCTTATCCCACGTCACAGCTTGTTTTATTTTTTAAAAGGTACAATCAGGGGTCATTAGCTAACGATTGAGGATGGACGAAATGCACTGGGATGATCCAGAGCAGAGAGGGATGCTCTGTGAATGCCTCCGTACATTCTACCACTCTACACTACTCCACTGTTCATTCCTATGTGGTAGCCATGGTTCGTTCTGTCATTTTCTCAATCTGTTTGATAAATGCTCTGTAGACCCTGCACTGATTTGTCTCTACCGTACCCTGAAAAAGCCACAAGCGCATTACCATTCCGCAACATCGGCATAGGAAGCCGAAAACGCAGAAATGTGAATTTTCCTACCCGCACGTCCCTATTGCTGCATGCCGTGAGTTAAAACAAGAGGCTCATTTCAATTGTTCATTGTAGCGTGTGCTATTATGCACCTGTGGTAGCATGGCTTGCCCAGTGGGGGGAGCCGGAGTGCACAGGCTTGCCGTGGTTGCCGGGCTTCTGGCCCAGGGATAAAAAGCTCCAGACGATCCTCCGGACAACAGAGCCCCAGTGTTGAAGTTCAACCGGGGCCGTCTTCATTAACGTGTTGATGATGAATACATTAATTATGCAGATCTTATCAGGGCCGTTTCTGTTTGGCTGCCCTGAGCACGCTGCACAGGAGCGCTCACTGTCTGCACTCCTCCTTTATTCCAGCATTCAAGCCTGCATGCTCATTGAGTGAAAAAAATTATACAAGACTATGATAAATGCTAAATGACAGTGGGCGAGCAACAAGTCAGCAGTCTCATGTGTTAAGAAGGATTCTGACTGCCCACAGCTTGCTTTGAATAGCAGTGCTGAGCACAGGAAATCAGCAATCGATGGAGGGCCAAAAAACTCAGTTACTGGCCTACAACTATGTAACAAAGAATATTTGTCTCATCAGTTTCTGTTTGATCATGCCTGGGCTAACTGGGCAATTGATTGTGCCATGAATGCAGAGGAAATGGGGAGGGGAAAAATGCATGAATCAGATGTGATTTACTGTAGCTGGACAGGTTTGGATTAGGTTTAATGTTTTTTTTGTTGAGTGATGGATGCGCTCCCTCCTCATTTCTACAACCTTTTAGCTCCCATTACTATGTTTTTTTTTTAACTGAATTTAAGGAGCATTAAAGATGGGCCCACCTTTGTGTAAACTTTATAAAGATGCATTTTTGGGAATCCTGCATGCAGCTGACATCTTCTAAAACTGCAACTGAGACTGGATGTGTCATATGTTGTTTACGTGTGCTATCATACCTCAATTAGCCATGCAATTCCAGGCTTGAAAGCAAGTGGATTTGATGACATGAGGCACATATTGGCATATATGTGACATAGTACATAATATCCACATTATCCAAGATCCAAATTTTAACCAGTGACCTAAATTCTCTGAATTTGTCTTTATATCGACTCATACAACTACAATAGTTTGACATATTTACTATTAACTTTTTTGTCTCCATTAGTTCATCATCACCCCACATTGGTATAATTTTGTATTATCTCTGCTTGATCCAGCCTACTGTAGGATCCTTTACAAAATCAATAGTTACGTAAGGAAGATACAATATACTATTTTACAAGCATTTGCCTTAGGGGTCTAGAAGTCTCCTGAGACATTTTATTTTCATCCCATTTTTTTCCACTCTATGTTAGGAAAAGAGGAGGGCCATGCTAACAACTTCTCATTAGCAAGTTTGCGGACTGAAATAGGATATATAAACAAAATTCACAGCTTCAAGTATGCTATACTTTCCTCAATCCATTATCTGTACTGGGAATGAAACATCTGCTAAGCTTGCCAACTCTTAGCTCCACTACTTTTTCTTGATCAAGCCTGTCTTTAAATGCCAAGTGTGAAGAGCAACAGAAACAGGATGCTTGCTGAAAACCTCTGGTCCATTCAGTGACTCCAGGGAGGAGAAAGGCTTAAAGTTCAAACTTGGAGCCGCAATGAAGAATGTTCTTAGATAGAAAGATATCTACCCAAGAGACACCTTAGCTGAAGAGTAAACATGTCTGTCGTGTTTAGAGTTTCTTTGTCTTCTCATCAGTTTCTTAGTACAGTATCAGATGTTGTTTCCGAAGCCTGCATCTTATATTTGATTAGATACCTAGAACGGACACAACTGGTTGTTACTTCATTACTGATATATATCGGCAGTATGTGTGTTTCATGTAATGTAGAGACCAATCAGGATTGCATTGCCAATGTCTGACATTCCCAAGTTAAGTGACAAGAAGTAAAACAATTATTTGTTCCAGTGAAGATTCCATCTGTCTGCAATTAGAGAGAATGGTATTAACCTAATAACTTCTTATAGCTCACACGCATAATCACCGTTCTGTATGCATGCACACACACGCACACACACACACACACACACACACACACACACACACACACACAAACAAAGCAATTCTTCAATTCATCACACCAGCCACAGTACAAAAGCATTCAGGGCAGTTAAATATGCTTGCATAATTAGAGTGTTTCTATTTATAGTTCCACAAAGCTAAAATACACATTTTAATTAATCCAATCTAGAAGAATAGATAATAGTCAGAATACACTACTAGAATACAAGGCTTCTTATTTTAGGAATGTGGTGTATTTCATTTTTCTATGCCCTCGACCTGCTGGATGCTTTTACACTAGTCATTCTTGTCGTGGAGCTTTCATTGTTGTTGTCAAATCCATATTGCCAAAAGACGGCGTACAACCAACCTTTGAACCAATGTCCGCGTGGCTTACTGCAGCTGCCTGGGAATGGAAATTGAAAAAAAAATGATGGAATAGAGTTCACACACAGTGTCTTCAGGACACTATGCTTCGGCTGTCTTGTTTGAACTGTTTCTATGTCTCCAGGAGGCTACCAAAACCATTTAAAGGTGTTGTATTCATTATTTTCTGCTTCAGCAATATCAGAAGGGCTTGAAACAAATTACTTCTTGATCGCTCTTGGGCAGTGGTAGTAATTACAGCTGTGGCGCTTATTAAATTCACCCAATAATTAAACAAACATAATTGATATCCAACTGAGAGTCCAATGGTGACACTTTTCTGCAGGGTTCTCGCTCTTGTCATCCTGCATTCCTGTCTGCCTCGCTTGCTAGCTTCCCAGCTCCCCTGCAGCTCTAGGCCAATCAGATAATTGTAATTTGTGAAATGAGCGACAGTCAATTCCAGTTAGACAGTGGTCAGACACATTGATGTTTTTGTGCATTGTTGAAAACAATTTCCTTCCTATTTGCTAATTGACACACAGATCGAAACGGGAGCATTTTCGCGTGACACCCAGTGTGAATTGTACAAATGTGTGCGTGGGTGTCAGAGAGGGGTACGGCTGTTAGGAGAAAAGAAGAATGCCAGTCTGTTGAACGCTTTATCAAGGCAATCTTATTGTGATTTGGATCCGTTTCTGAACCACTCAGTTCTATATTTTTTTGGTGTTACAATCAGTTGATGAGGTTCGCTACAATCGGTCGGTGTTCTCTCATCAGTAAATAGGATAAATGAGGTTTGCTTGTGTTGGTGGTCTTTCAGACGCTAGTTCTCCCCATCTGTGCGGGCAGATGGAGGACAGCTCCCACATAGCTATGGGCTTGTGCCAACTCACTCATCTCCCTCCTGCTCTGTAGTTAAAAGGAGAGAAAAACTACTTCTCAACATCACAGTGTCACCAGTATCTGTGTTTTGAAAGCCTGGACATTATCTATCAACCCAGCTCATTCAGTCAGTGGTGATTGTTCTGCTGAGGATGGTGAAAAACAGATTGTTGTTATCATGTTGAATTGATGTGCACTTATCGCTGAAGAGAGCTTCGGAGGGCGAAGCGTTAACAATGACACACAAACAAATGTTGTTTGGCATCATATCTAAATAGGTGACATTTGTGGATGGATGCCAAAACTTAGCTCGGAACCTTGAGAAGTATTAGCGAGGATTAACACAGTTAGAGAGAAAAATCTATATTTTTGTTCATTCTGTGATCAAAGGTGAACAAATTGTTGGCCTTATTGCCTCTAAAGAGCCATATAAAATTCCACATTTCATTCCCTTTTCTGTTTCTGCTTGAAAGCTGCTGGCATTTGTAGAATCCCTGCAACGCTAATCACTGAGCATTTTTAGATCAGTGACCTTTGACACATAGTGCCCAAAAAACGGTCTACTAAACAAAATGGATATGTGTGGAGTGCTATGATGCTTCTCCATCGATCAAACTGACAGAATCCTACTGAGGTGGGTTTCATGATATAGTATAGGTCCCAAATCTTACAAAAAACCTCTGATTGTTGCTGTGAATTCGAGACACCCCCTCCTGTTCTGTAAAAGAGAACGTGCTGTTGTGGCTTGACATCAAGCGGATGAGATAGGAATAAATCAATGACACCTCCTACTCCTAGTCTGATCATCTGCGTTTAAAACCAGTCACAACTCCTCAAGTCAATCTGCATTCATTTTTCTCATTACATGAGCCAGTCCAACCAGCGAGGTCGCACAATGAGCCGTTATCCCCTTCATCCCAGCACTCAGTCACTGGTGCACTGCAAAGAGCTTTTCAGAGACAAGAACACTGGCACTGGCATGGAGCTTTGTTTCAGTCAGTTTGGACAAATGTCAGCCTATCCTCCGAGAAAGACAGAGAGAACATCTTTCACCGATACAGCGTGACTGACTTTAGTGCTGAGTGGATATAGCAGACACCCATGGGGAAAAGACCTATTGTAGCTTTAGACGTTGTCTATATGAAGTTAATACTTTATTTTGTCAAGTCCTCAACAGTTAGTAAAGCAAAATCGCATTTCCGCTGATTTCACTTGATATTGGCTTGACCTCGATGTGTATTGACTTTGTGGACTGAAGCGCAGCCGTGTAGGACCCTGGAAAAAGCATTGACCTTTACCGAATATCCTTAGACATCATGACGCTATAAACATTTCAACGGCGCAACGTCTAAAATCCTTCTCCACGGAAAGAACTGTTCTTAATTAATGAGGTGGTACTGCTAAGAAACATGATGCAATGAAGCAGCACTGTTGTTGAATAATTGAGGCAGTTTCCTCACGTTCAGACATAATTACAAATGAGGTACAAATTATAATATTTTAATTTCATGGGTGTTTGTTTCAATAACATATACATTCTATTTCCAGAATAGGCTTATGACTTTGACATCAGAATTCTGAAAGAGAGAAGTCTGTCTTCAGTGATAAGACGACAACCTCTTCAGTGTAGGATGGGTTCTGTTCTCACCAGCTTGGGATTGCTTAAAATGAGGATACCTTTGAAGTTTGATCATTTTAATTGGAATTGCCATAGCGAAAGCAAAAACAAAGCATGCTAAGACGTCTAAAACAAAACTTGTTGTATGGGGAGACATTTTGATAAGGTTCTAATTGGCTTCCAATTATCAGCATGAACAGTAGAAAATACACTCCAACCATAACTACTCTAAACCATTTGTTTTCACATTGTACGGTGCCATTGGCAATGTTTCTTATTTACCGCTGTTGCTTTAGCCAGCAATACTAACCATGTCCGAGCGCTTGTCCCTTGCTATGTGAATGTTCCAGAGAGGATGTGAAAGCATGGAGCCATGAAACGAATTAGATAAATGTTTTGGGGAAATATTTAAAAACGAATGCATGAATCTTATTGAGGCAGTCATGCTTGAAATTGGGTGAAATCACATATTCCGAGGTCCATGTAAGATCCCATGCGCTCCTTTTGTTATCTCTGGAACACTTACCTTTGTTCTTATTCCTCTCATGTAAGACCTGAGTGAGGAAGGATCTAACTGGGGCCCAAATTAAATCCTATTCTCTATGTAGTGCACTAGAAACGTTTGAACCTATGCTAGGATTGGACCCGCCCAGCACAGACACACACACAGCATTGTAAATCACTTCAAAGGTCAGTGGACCCCCCCCCTGTGAGTAATTTTCAATATACCAGTATGTCAGAGTAATAAGGGAATATAGAAACCTTTTGCATTGGGGAGAGAAACAACATAAAAGGTTCGAATGGGATGGGAAAGGAATGGCTTTCGGGTTTCGGCCTATTTCATCCCCTCACAGCAAGACTGTTAGGCAGTGGGTGTTGCTGGGATATAGTGGGGAGTTGTCTCCCTATTCACCTGTCTGCTTGGTTTCCCATGTTACTATGTCATCTCCGATATTTCACACCTTTGTATTTTATCCTCAAACTTTTTAATCCAGAATTATCTCTATCATATATGTCTCTATCACACTGTCTTCATAAGATTGCCTCAGTGTGTCAAATTTTCTTGCTTTGAAATCATTCATTGTGACAAATGGACAGTGGGGAATGATAGTAGCACAGCATGCTGTTGGTACAAGGTTTAGCCTGAAGATTTCAACCAATAGTAAATGACTAGACTTGAACAGAGCAACTACTTTCCTGCTTGGTCTTTAAAATGTTGGACAAAAAAATCTAACCGTGTCAATGTGCCCACTTCTTTAATAACATGTTGTTGCGATAATACTTATTTTTAAACAGGTTACTAAGCAACACTAATTTTCAGATTTTTATTAAGTATTATTTTGAAGTTGTGTTTCATTCAAGTCTCAATGAGTAAGACATGCAAATTTCATATGTCTAGCTAGACTAAATAGACCTCAGGACATGACAACAATGAAACAAGGCAGCACTTATGGAGATGTGCAGTCTAAAAATTACAGAATTCCTTCAGTTCTTAACAACTGTACCTTCATTGAATTCCTGTTTGCATTCGCAAACGTAATAGCGTTAGATAAGTGTCATCTTCAAATCACTGTGTTTGTTGCAGGTTTCACTCATCCAAAACGTTTAAGTTCACACAATTAACGGAACTGAATCCACTTTTGAATATTCATTCCCTTGTTGTGTTGATGGGTCTGCGGTAGCTTTTATGGTGTGATTTCTGCCACCGCTCTTCTCAGAACAAGTGCCAAGTAAGTCACTCTCGTAGACTGAGATGTGCTTTACCTCCCCGGGACCCTGCGCTGGCAGCACAACCACTTACAAGTCATTTTTCTGTCCATCTTGGCTGAGACTGGGTCCGCCTGCTTAATGTTTTGTGTATTAACACTTGATCACTTCTGTGTCTCATGGAGCACTTTTAATTTTTTTAAGACTAAGCTGGATGGTTTTGGCGATTTTCACTCCAGTCCAAAGTTAGTCAGTATCAGGAATTTTGAAAATAACAACTAGTTTACTGGGCCATATCTGTCAAGCTGCGTGCGCGAGAATGTGTATTTGTGTGTGTGTGTGTGTGTGTGTGTGTGTGTCTGTGTGTGTGCCTGCCTGGTTTGGGGATGGGGGGATAACATCCTAGTGCTAACAACAGTGTCCTACTTCTCTAGCTCAGAGGCGTGGACTGATTTGACAGGGATCAATAAAGTCCCTCTGGCTGCTGGGATAAAAGGCACCAGTGTGCAACACACTGTGGGACTGTTTAGCCTATGATCAACAAGGTCTAAATCTCAGCCATATAAACAGACAACACCAGTATATCCCCACAGCGGTCAGTCAATTCTCCTGAGGCCCACATTAAGATAAAAAAATATGTAAAACTTAGGTTACTAGGGTAGAATGTAGCCTGAAACACATTGGATACATTCACAATATCAGAATCATATTTCGTCCAATAGGGCCGATAGTAGTGTAGCTTGCAATCATTGTTAAAGGTTGACGTTGGAGCTCCATCAGTAACCTGCTGGTCTGACTTTGATAAGACAGGTGATTGATTGGTCCAGACTATCCTGCTAAGAGAAACCACTGGCGTGACTCACCGTTTTGGATGCTGAGGTGTCTGCTGTGAGCCTGCATGCGCTTGCAAAGGACTGTTCCATAAAAGCCTCTCTGCTTCACACAACATTTCAGAAAATAGTGAAACGCTGTGTCACATTAAGACGTTTGACTTGTGCCATTAACAGTTACAGTGAGAAATGAAACCATGCGCCCGGCGGTGTTGTGAGAAAAGTTGACTCGTATGGTATAGGTGCATCACATCCCTATAGCTTGGAAACCTTCAGTACACCTGTCACTGGGCGGAGAGCGAGATTTGATTAAGTGCTATACCAATCTGAGTGTCTTGGGCACTCAGCCCCTCCCCTGGCAGAAAACAGGTGGTGGAGGGAATTGGTAGTCTGTGCAACACAACATGCTCGTCCTTTCGGGAATAGAAATGTGCTCCTTTACTCCTGTGGACTTCAATATAAGACATGTCAGCATGCAGCCTGTAGCTGGCCTCCTCCGTACAGGGAAACAGAGGCCTTGTTAAGTTTCTCAAAACAATCATGTGTTTTTTATTCAACGACTGTGGAAACAGCACTCTGAGGCTAAAGCATTTATGGCAACTAAGTTAATTTTACATAAAATGGTTAGGGCAGTTTAAAAGCCATGCTGTTGCAAGCACACAGCAAATGTCCAACCTGTGGAGAAAAGCGGGGAAAAATCAATATTTGTGGAGTAGGACGACAAAACAATCCCAAATAATTGGATGATATATATTTTTATTTTTATTTTAAAATAACTGAAGAGCCCCTAAGCATTGTATCTTTCATTAAAACATTGTATACATTTCTTAGGCAGTAATCAGCATTTGTAACAATATCCAAGCGCTTTCCCCACCGCAGTTTCTGTTAAAAGCTTGGGATGGGGCTGGACATATGTATTAGAAACTATTCAGAGACTAACACAGGTTACAGACACATTATGTGTTCAGGACCTTGGAGGGCGTTTTATTGACATAAAGGGAAAAGGAAGTGGGCGAGACAAAATAGAAATTTAGGCGAGGCTGTGTCGTTTATGGGGAAGGTTTTGAAGGTATTGGTGTGAATCCTGAATTTAGGAGAGGTTGTGTTGTTTATGGGGAAGGTTTTGAAGGTATTGGTGTGAATCCTGAATTTAGGAGAGGTTGTGTCGTTTATGGGGAAGGTTTTGAAGGTATTGGTGTGAATCCTGAATTTAGGTGAGGTTGTGTCGTTCAGGCGGAAGGTTTTGAAGGTATTGGTGTGAATCCTGAATTTAGGCGAGGTTTTGTCGTTTAGGGGGAAGATTTTGAAGGTATTGGTCTGGCCAGTCAAATACTATGGAGCCTCAACCCCCCCACCCACCCACTCTTGGCTGTCCTCCTCTAATTAAGGGCAGCATGTCTTGGTGTTGCAATTCGACTCCTGCCTTCAGCAACATCTTCCTCATCTTCTTATTCTTCTCCAGCATCTTCTGCTTCTGATTTCTTTGTTTTCTCCCAGAGCTCCTCCTTTGGAGCCCTAAAATACCTGCCCTGATGAGGTCCTGATGGGAGGCAGCTGTGCAGAGGATGGTTTGGCCCTGCCAGCTGCCTCCGGAATGTTCTGGGGCCTTCCAGGATCTTCTCTTGGGGCCTTGGTGCGATGCTTTTTCATTTAAAACACTATATATAATTTAAATGAATTTTGGTTCCGCATCCTAAATCCCTTAAGTGCATTTATTGTGCTATAGCTTTTTGGCATTTCAAAATGTCTGCCATGAATAATACCATAATGAAATTTGTACACAAAGGCACGATTATGGATGTTTAGAGTAATCATGTTTGTAGACCTTGTGCATATCATAAATCTTATACAAATGTAGGGTAGACTAAGTAATTGTTGTCAAAGAAATTAGCAGCAGTTTGCATGAACTATCCTTTTTCATCAGTCAGTACATCAAGGGAATTTTTGGGGGGCTGAGAAACGGCGGTTGGAAACAAAGCTACAGATGTCGAGACCTGTATAAGCAGTTTCCATTTTTGCCTCAGATGTTTCAACTTTGTGACCCCAACCAACCCCCCCAGTCGATGTGGTTGCCATGGGAACTGTTGTAAGTCCAGATGAAGGGCACGAGGGCTGGAGAGGCCCTCTCGAGTCTGCTGGACATAACGACTTTGACTCTGGAAATAAAATGTGTGCAACACTGTTAACACTGGTGTGTAGTCGTTGGCCACACAAAACAACAGGGTCATTGTGGAACAGTTGTGCGTCTGAATTGAAACCCCACTGTTGTCTAGAGCAACGCACTGAACCTCTGAAACTGAGACGGCAGCTTGTGATGAATCTAATACTGAGTATTAAAAACTCTGCCGAATTGAGACACGTGATGCATACGGCTGATTTTGCACATGAACTGCTTAAAAAAATCACAGTGAAAATAGTCATTTTAACCCGTGATAGACGGTAAGCTTTCCTAATATATAGGAGTTAGTGATTTGTGCTTCTGAGGGTGGATTACCTGTTTAACCTGGGTGTGCTGTAGTGACGTTACTGAGCCAACATCATACCTCTACATCCACAATTGGCCAGGGCCGTGTTGCTTGGGTGTTATTTAGACTGGACCTAGACCTTTATCAGAGTCTACAAGGCTTAACCTGTTCATGGTGCTGGTAGTGGCTGCCTCAAAAGAAATTGATTTTAAGCCCATATCTTTCTCTCTTTGCAAAAAGCTGTGGTCAATGAAGCTTTACCTGGGCTGTCTGCAGCACAAGCTTTTTACCAAGCGAGTTGACTAAGAACACATTCTGATTAACAACAACGACCTGGGACCAATTACCGTTAATCTCCGGAACGACAGGTTCTTCACCTTTCCGGCTCGTCGATTCAATCCAGCAACCGCTATGTCGCCGGTCAGTCCTTCTCACCGCTAGGCTACCTTCCTTCCCCGAGAGCTAACGGAGCCAGAGATCACTGGGCCGGTTAGCCTCTGACAAAGCTAGAGGGTCGTGGTCTGGACCAACCGTTATTATTCAATTTGGGCAAAACGTGTGAGCTGATCCCTTGGTCAGCCGCTTCGAGAAATGGTGACCTTCCACTTCCGCATACTACCGGGCTGGCTACCCGGCCACTTTGCACCAACGGCCTGCCTAAACAGAGGTAGACTGCAATAGAAATGAAGGATGTCCTCCATTTAAACGGTGCTGTATCGTTTTATGACTTTTCTGTAGATGATGTCGGGGCTCCCAGAGACAAATGGTGGCGCTGAGAGTATATTCCTGCTCAACAGGTAAATCATTCCACCTGAGTTCCCCTATTCTCTAGGCCGCCTGGAGATTCAATCTAGCGGCGAGTTGCTACGGTTTGACAGGCCAGGGATTGATCTGAACTTAGGAAATGGCTATTGTCTAGGCAACATTTTACTAAAGCATCTTTTAATGGCTCTAACTCTATTATACTGATGGTGTCATCTGAAAATTCATTTTACTCCTGGATGTGAAATTGTGTTGCGGCACGGTCCCCCCTCCTTTACTATTTAATGAGGTATGTATTTTTAAATTGAGTTTACCGACATGTATGTGGGGACTTCTTTATGGGTTAAAGGCAACTGTATGTAATTCAGAGCCCCTCAGGGGAAGTCTAAACAAACAAAAAGACAACCTATTCATTGCTGTAGAAGCTCCGTTTTAATTATGTTTGGCTACAACAACCCTCCTTTCTTTCTGACTCTATGCAGCCCTCGCCACCAAGCAGCTGAATCTTTTGCACAGTCATGAAAGTGTCGTTTATTTGTTTATTTGGATGCCCGTTAGCCGGCACCATGGCGACAGCTAGTCTGCCTGCGATCCAAAACGTAACGAAAAATACATTACAGACATCGTTCAAGGACAGTGTCATAGCAGAAGCCAACAGAAGACGCCCCTTTTAACCATATCCAAGTCAACCGCCTTTCTAAAATACAGACGTTGGGCCATTTCTAGCCTCCCTCCCTATATCTCCTTGGAAATCAGTTTAAGCGTCCTTCTCTCCGTTGCTCAGAGGGATACTGTGGGGCAGGGCGGCTGGGGGGCGTTGGCTGCAGGACAGGTTCTGGTTTTCATCTCTTTTGGCTGGACGAACAATTAGGGGCATGTGAGCTGCAGATGGGTCCGCTCTATTACTCTGGCTGCACATCCTGGCAGAGGGCAATGGAAGAGACTCCCAAGAGAGAGTCCACAGACCTCGCTACAGTCACCTCTTCTTATTGGTACGTCCAATGCCACAGTATTTCCCAGCGCTCTACTTTTGACCAGTGCTTCTATAGCGCCCGTCAAAAGAAATACTATGACCATCAGAATCCAGTCAAAACTAGTGGCAGGGCCCAGTAGAGCTTAACATTGTCCGCTATGTAGGGAATACGGTGCTGTTTGAGCCCCTGCCCCGGTCTGGCTCTGGTTCTGTCCCTGGCATGGCAGCATCGCAGCATTGATTCTGTTCCACAGCTACCATGTTCCCTGCCGCGTCCCGTAATTGTGTCACCGGGTCTCTTGCTAGTGCAGGGTACGTACGTCAACGCTCTGACACAAAGGTAATTCATTTTGTGCTGTGGTTTCACGGGGTTCAATCCCTCACGTTATTAGGAGTGCCAAGCTGTACAAATAGTGTACATCAATAAAGAGTTGTTTTTTTTACACCGGCAGGCGGTAAAGAGTCTGAAGGCATTTCAGCCTTTGTAGGTCGCCGTTGTTGGTGAGTTGATGTGGTGGTGAATGACATTACACACAGGACTGTGAAATCTGCTTTGTCAGCTGTGAGGGAGGGAATTTCAGCCAGGGACGGGTAGGGGGACAGGGTCATTTTTGTTGTAAGCCCTGAATGAAAGCTTGTCTCAGCTATGGCTTCTTATTGGTTAGAACATAACTGAATAGTGTTTACAATCCACTTCTCAAAACAATTAAGAATATCCATTAATACCCTTAACTGGCACGGAAATTAATCAACCGCCGCAGGTTCAGGAATATCATGGAACTAATTAATCATGCCTGTGTGCGTTTAGGCACGTGTGTGTGCGCGCGAATGTGTGTGTGTGTGTGCGCGCGTGCGTGCGCGCATGTGTTTGTTTTTATTTGCGCATTTCTACATAAATAGTTTACTATTTATTGAAAAAGTCACTGTTGCATTGCAATGATTATAATAATGATTTCTGCATCCTCCCAGATAATGCCTGAATACATTTTCTCATAGTGGAATTTCAAAAGATGGGCTCTATAATTATGCTTCCTTTCACTGCTTTAATGTGAAGAAAATTCAGTGCATTGTTACTGTTCTGGGGCCATAAACGTGGTTACATAAACTATCCTAAATCATAATCTTCCTGTGATTCAGTTCATCCATAATGGTAGATTAAAGCAAAAGGTTAAAGCCATTCCCCTGCTGATAACTCAGAATGACGTTTGCTGTGTTTAGCATATCTTATTGGAGAATTGCTGTAATTAGAGAGGCAGTATTGCGAGAGTTGAGAGTGTGAATTGAAGCAAACCACCCTAAGGGGCTTAGTTTTATACAGTATTTTTCCAGAGAAATTTTCCATTTTTATATGCATCTTGCTGGTGTGGGCCTATTGATTAACACAAATTAATTAGAGGTGTAAAAAAATACTCTTAAAACACAGTTCCAAAGCATTCAGAATAAGGGATAAAGAGGGGATAAATGTAACTATTTTTGTTGTTGCTCAGTGATGGAAATGCTGTTTAAATTAGATTTATATTAATTGTAGACAAACGACATGCATGTCTCATCTACCTACACACACTGTGAATACTCTTGAGGTACATACTAATGCGATACATGAAGAATGTTCCACTGGTCGGAAGTACTCACTTTGTTTTGTCATTCAAATGAATAAAACATGATGGGTACTATGAGCATAAGGTATGTAAAAACAGTAACCAAGCATTAGTGCATGTAAGTGTTTTTAAAATTTGACTTGTTAAGCTGTTCCAACTGACCCTGGGTTTCAACAAATTTAGCCCCTTTCTCCCCACCACAACAAGACCATATTTTATATTCTATCAACATAATTCTGAAGGCTCTGGATAGCCGCTGGCAACGTTCCCATACAGTAAGATTTCCCTTGTTGGATCTTGGGAAAGTAAAATCCCTCTTTCCTCCTTTGAATGTACAGTATCAGTGATCCCCTCCTCCTCCCGGAGCCGCGGTGATTAATTACAAGGTCACCATAAACAAAAGGGAACGGTTGTTCTGGTGCTCGCTATGTTATTGGCCAGCTTTATTCCTACAGTAGCCTTGTATTTATCACCGACTCTGCCTGCTGCCCGCCACGAACGCAAGGCTCTCTAATTAATATAATGGACTCTGGGTTTAATGCAGCTACCATAACGCAGTCATTTATATGCTGATTTGCCATTTTTCAGCCTTGCTGGAAGCGACCCCGAAATCTGAGGGTCACATCACATCAACAAGCCCGCCGAGCGACGTTTCAGACGGAGTAAAAACAATGCTGAGTTATTGTCACTGAGCGTTGTGTTTAGCTTACGGAACACCAGTCAATCATCCCGACTCGTGTGACCAACCTTCAGCGTGTTTGCAAGCCGAACCCGTAATCATGCGAGGATCAGGCGGCGGCGAATCAACGTCACAGTGCGAACGGCGCGGACGCGTGTTGACGCATATGGAATCAGAATGATCTCAATCATCTTTTCTTTGTGAGAATGACATTATGTACCCTGTGTAAGTTGTAATCCGCGTTCATGAGCTTGAATCTATTACGTCTAATGGTTCACTCTTTTCCTACAGCGCAGTCCATTTGGATTCAGGTCCCTTTGTTAGAGGCTTGTGGAAGAGACATGTTGTACCAGGAAACATGTTCATTTGAAGTGAAGTAAAAACGGGGGGGGGGGGGGGGGGGGGGGGGG